>JACEEZ010008444.1:25000-35000 GCA_016584305.1 Chionoecetes opilio | reverse complement strand
TGGCCTCCGAGACTTCTTTTAGTACTATGTCTGTTATCATGAATCTGTTATCTACAAAATGTTGTTTAGCTGTTGTGTTCTCGATCTTAACTACGTGATGGTGCTGAGTACCCCTGCGTCCCCGCCCCGCCCCATCCCCCACCGCCCCGCAGCCCCCACGGCCCCCCGCCGCAACACCCTGCTACAACGCCCCCCTGGGGGCCCCCGGCCGGTCGGTGTGGAGCACGTAAAGCCCATCCTCTCTGCACCTGAGCCCGGCCGAGGCAGCGGCTGGGGCCCGGGGTCGGGATCACACCCTGGACAGAGACCCTGGGGCGGCAGGACCAGGGGGAACATAAATAATGAGACTTTAATCAATGTTTACGTGTGAGGCGTTGTTATCCCTCCCCCCCCACCTATGTGTTCTTTTTACGAGCCCCGGTAAGTGTTGCCGCTCTTGTGATACTCTCCCTCCCTGCATGCCGGGGCGGCCACCGGCCCGCCGCCCCCTCTGCCCAGACGGAGGTGGGCGTTGGGCCTCCACCCCGCACCCAGCACCCTGGCGTGGGCGGGATGTATGCCGGGGGTGACCCGCGGCCACGCCCCCCTTCCCTTCACCACCCCCACCACCACCATCACCCCAACACCCATCACCCACTCATCACCTCGAGGCCAAACAACAACTCTAAAGCAGGATGTTTCCGGCATGTAAAATACCGGAAACATTTCTGATTCACTTTAATTCAGTATTCACTAGTTGGTCCTCCATCCCCCTAGAGCTTCCCTCCCCAGGCGCGCCTCGCCATCGCCCTGTTACCGGTGCATACATACATATCTCTTGACCTCAGTCCGTCACGGTGGTTTAGCAGCCCTGCTCTCACCCATCACCCCTCACCCATCGCCCTCACCTGATCCCCGCTCATCACACATCCCCCCCCCCCCCCCCGTCCGGCCCGGCCGCGGCGTCACCCCCCGCTCTGAGCCCTGCACTCCCGCCCGCCCCACACCCGCCCCCACCACGGCCGCCCCTTCCCCCTACTGTATATAAAATAAACGGCTGTACAGTCTTGTTGTGATCACGCAATAAAAATATAGTGAAAACCTCACGGATCGTCTGCTTGTCCTCGTCCATCAGGTATCTCTCGTTTGTTGCTGTTACGACACCACCATCACCGCCGCCACAATCACCACCACCACCACTAACACCGTGCTGCTGCTATCGCTGCTGGAGGACACAAACCACCACCACCACCACACTTCTATCACCACCACCATCAACAACATCAACAACGCAACATCAAGTTCTCTCCAATACATTAAACAATGAGAAAACTAAGTAAATGCATATCGTCAGTAGAGAATATTTACTTCCATAACACACTTCTCTCTTCCCTCAGTTGTCTCCCTTTGTGCATATTGACCCTCCTTCCCTCCTCCCCTCCTTTTCTCCTCCCTCCCTCCCTCTCTCCCTCCTCCCTACCTCCTTCCCTTCTTCCCTCCTCCCTCCCTCCTTTCCTCCATCAGTCAATCCCCTGCGGTATTTGCACTTTACATAGACCGCCCCTCTACAACACGTCCTTTGTTTATCTTCACTTCCCTTCAGGCGTCCGTCCTCCCTTTCTTGTGTCGCAGGAGGGAACACAAGGCGGCACGAGTAACACAGAGGAGACACCGCGAGTAAACAATGTGTGGCTGAGACTAAACGATACTACATGTCTTGAATCTATTTTATTTTTACATCACAAATAACTGGCCAAGGGCAAAAAAATGGAGGTAACAAAATGCCCGCTTAGTTGCCAGTCCCTACATAGAAGACAGTAAGATAATACAGAAATAGGGGTGGGCCAATCTACAGTGTGACAACGTGAGTTTATAAAGTGACGAGGATGATCTAAGAATAAGAAATAGTATGTAGGAAGTCACGAGACACCATCACCACCATACATTCTAAATATGACGTCACATTCTCCAAATATTTCACTCATAAACTGCAGAGTATAAAAACAACGCAAGTAAAAGAATATGTCTGATCTATACCAATCACTCGAAACACAATAGAAAGGAGAAATATTATGCCCACGAAGCAAAACTATATAATTACGTGTATAGTACTTGATATTAACCTCCTGACTCTCGAGTAAACACGCACGGTTCATGTATGTGACCCGTATTGCACTAAGGAAAACTTGCCCCGTTGCACTCGCTGACTCTTCCAACAAGTAACAAAGTGCAGTCCATGGCAATGCACGTGTCACCATAGACTATGTAAAACTACATTATTACCGGAAAATTTACGCCAGTTTAGGTACTAACCCATTTACCAGTTTTATGAATTTCGATGGGGCGGGCAGATTGGGATCTGATTTGCATACATGTAATTACACTCAGCTGCACATGACACTGTCCTGATCGTTCACTGATCTACAAAACCTGTTGCTATACTATCAAACAAAATTAGGTGACCTGATTAGTCTGCATAAAGTGAGCACTTATAGCTGATAATGCAATGCTGGTGATGGGTCCTGAAAGTTGGCGGTGGAGTACTCCCGTCCAGGTAGCTGGGAGGGACTGAGGGATCCACACCGCCGCGCTGTATACAAGGCGGAGTTGTGACGCGTGGGAAGAAATTAATCGAGAATGACTTAAATCATGAGCATTGCAAAACTCAGGAGACAACGCGATATGACCTTGAAGAAAAAGTTGATTGTGACATTGTATTCGGCGAGGGAACGCTGTGCTGAACAAAGACCTTAAGTGTTCATTGATATAAAAACGAAGACGGCATATAAATTCACAAAGGATCCTGCAAAGAGAGACAATATAGCGTCGGCGTTGAAGGGTTGCCACTGAGGGAAGCAATGACAAGGTTACGCGTGTACCTGTCTCCCTTTGTGCATATGCATCCTCCTTCCCTCCTCTCTCCCTCCTTTCCTCCATCAGTCAATCCCCTTTGGTATTTGCACTTTACATAGACCATTTACCTTTACATTTTCTGAGGACTGGCCCCACCCTGAAGTGGGTGGCTCGGCCCTTGCCTCCAAAAGCTTCATTTCCAGAGATATGGTGAGTGTGGGGGCAAGCACCCTAAACCCTGCAATGGTGGTTGGGCTCCAGGCAAGATAGTTCCTGGCGTCATATCGCACCTGAATGCATCGCACCTGGAGACTCTCACGACGCGTTTTCAGCCCTGCGGGAGAAGCTCGTTGACAAGCACAGTGGCAGCAGAAGCCAGACGTTGGGCGCCATGATTGCGAGGCTCGGCAGGAATAGATGAGGTTTTCCCATAACTTTCTCGCGTTCAAGCACACCAAGCAATTCACAGTTCCTGATGACATTGCCTTTGTAGAATCTAGTGAAAATATGTTTGATAGTAAGGCGATGTAGGAAAAGTTCTTACGGCTAGTAAGCAGGGTAGAACAAGAAGTAACGGATTCAAGCTGGAAAAGCGTAGATTTAAAAAGGAAATTGGGAGAAACAGGTTCACAAACAGGGTGGTGAATGATTGGAATGGACTCAGTCGTCAAGTGGTCAATGCGGAGTCTATTGGGCCCTTTAAAAGGAGTCTGGATAAACTCATGGATGGGGAAGAGAGGTGGGTATAGGTAGAGTTAAGTAACAGGAACTACCTCGTGTAGGTCTCACGGCCTCTTGTAGCTTCCTTATTACCTCCGCCAACGAAGCTGGAGGGGTTATGTTTTCACCCCGATCTGTCTGTCTGTTTGTTTGTTTGTGTTTGTTTGTTTGTGTACAGGATTTCTCGAAAAGTTACAAATAGATTTGGACCAAACTTGGTATACCAGGTCTATTTGGTATAAGGAAGAACTGATTTAATTTTGGATGAAATCGAAGCACAACTGTTGTCATGGCAACCAATTGATGAAATATGTTTCCTATTTGTTTTTTAGTTTTGGGTAAAAATATTCCGTTTTCTGTTTTAGCGCTCTAGGGATCACTGAGGCCTTAGGACACACTATGGTAAAGTAGATTTTCTCGTAACTTCATCGTATCTGGGTAAAAATTGACCATGTCGGACCCCCCCCCCCCCGCCGCTCGCACCCCCGTCATCGAGAAATATTCAGGCGGAGGTATGCGCTCTACTGAGTGCCCCCCCCCTAGTTTTCTTATGTTCTTCTTATAGTATCCAATAGCATGCCAACTCGAAAGAAAATACAGATAGGTTTTACAGTTCTGGCAATGAATGTGAGTTTAAAGTTGATGTTTCTTGCAATGAATGTGAGTCTAAAGTTGATGTTTCTGGCAATGAATGTGAGTCTAAAGTTGATGTTTCTGGCAATGAATGTGAGTCTAAAGTTGATGTTTCTTGCAATAAATGTGAGTCTAAAGTTGATGTTTCTTGCAATAAATGTGAGTCTAAAGTTGATGTTTCTGGCAATGAATGTGAGTCTAAAGTTGATGTTTCTGGCAATGAATGTGAGTCTTAAGTTGATGTTTCTTGCAAAGAATGTGAGTCTAAAGTTGATGTTTCCATAACGCGATTCATTCCATAGCGGCGATATGTCCCGGTAAACCAGACATAACTTTTGCCTTGCGGTGAGATCTCAGTAGCAATTCATAAGTGTGTGTGGCCCTAGTACTTACATGAAACCATTTTACCATCTGTACAACCATGAATCACACAATAATACTATGGAGGGAGATCAGAAGGTAAGCATTCTAGGTAAGGTAAGGTCTAGGTAAGTAAGGTAAGTATGTAGGTAGTTTACAGTTATGCGTAGAAACACACGATATCTCAGCTGTTTTTGTCATTAGTGTTGCGCCACTCACGTTATCTCAGCTGTTTTTGTCATTAGTGTTGCGCCACTCACGTTATCTCAGCTGTTTTTGTCATTAGTGTTGCGCCACTCACGTTATCTCAGCTGTTTTTGTCATTAGTGTTGCGCCACTCACGTTATATCAGCTGCTTTTGTCATTAGTGTTGCGCCACTCACGTTATCTCAGCTGTTTTTGTCATTAGTGTTGCGCCACTCACGTTATCTCAGCTGTTTTTGTCATTAGTGTTGCGCCACTCACGTTATCTCAGCTGTTTTTGTCATTAGTGTTGCGCCACTCACGTTATCTCAGCTGTTTTTGTCATTAGTGTTGCGCCACTCACGTTATCTCAGCTGTTTTTGTCATTTGTGTTGCACCGCTCTCGTGTGATGAAGGTTGTGTGTGTCGAAGTGGTGAGTGTCGGGGTTGTGTGTGCCGAGGTGGTGAGTGTCGGGGTTGTGTGTGCCGAGGTGGTGAGTGTCGGGGTTGTGTGTGCCGAGGTGGTGAGTGTCGGGGTTGTGTGTGCCGAGGTGGTGAGTGTCGGGGTTGTGTGTGCCGAGGTGGTGAGTGTCGGGGTTGTGTGTGCCGAGGTGGTGAGTGTCGGGGTTGTGTGTGCCGAGGTGGTGAGTGTCGGGGTTGTGTGTGCCGAAGTGGTGAGTGTCGGGGTTGTGTGTGCCGAGGTGGTGAATGTCGGGGTTGTGTGTGCCGAGATGGTGAGTGCCGGGGTTGTGTGTGCTGAAGTGGTGAGTGTTGGGGTTGTGTGTGCCGAAGTGGTGAGTGTCGGGGTTGTGTGTCCGAGGTGGTGAGTGCCGGGGTTGTGTGTGCCGAGATGGTGAGTGCCGAGGTGGTGAGTGACGAGGTGGTGAGTGCCGAGGTGGTGAGTGTCGGGGTTGTGTGTGCCGAGGTGGTGAGTGCCGAGGTGGTGAGTGCCGGGGTTGTGTGTGCCGAGGTGGTGAGTGCCGGGGTTGTGTGTGCCGAGGTGGTGTGTGCCGAGGTGGTGAGTGCCGAGGTGGTGAGTGTCGGGGTTGTGTGTGCCGAGGTGGTGAGTGTCGGGGTTGTGTGTGCCGAGGTGGTGAGTGCCGAGGTGGTGAGTGCCGGGGTTGTGTGTGCCGAGGTGGTGAGTGCCGGGGTTGTGTGTGCCGAGGTGGTGTGTGCCGAGGTGGTGAGTGGTGAGTGTCGGGGTTGTGTGTGCCGAGGTGGTGAGTGTCGGGGTTGTGTGTGCCGAGGTGGTGAGTGTCGGGGTTGTGTGTGCCGAGGTGGTGTGTGCCGAGGTGGTGAGTGCCGAGGTGGTGAGTGCCGAGGTGGTGAGTGTCGGGGTTGTGTGTGCCGAGGTGGTGAGTGCCGAGGTGGTGAGTGCCGAGGTGGTGAGTGTCGGGGTTGTGTGTGCCGAGGTGGTGAGTGTCGCGAGTGTTAATGGCCTGGCGGACCTCCAAACCGTGTTGACATTTACTCTGTTGGTAAATAATCCTATTAAACTTCACTTAAAAACGTGTAAGCCCGAGTTTTTTGTCCTGAGTTCATTGATGATTTTTAACGACTGGAACGGTTTCCCTGCCAGTAAAAACACCGATATGCTGAAAAAAATATAGCCATAACAAGCTTATATAACAAGCTTTAAAATCATTACGGAATGATTACGAATATTTAATAAACTAATGCGTCTATTATTTGTGGGGAAACGACAGGACAGGACAAACAGGCGACGACTGAATGATATGTCACCATAGTCTTACATCATACAAAATATATAAAAAAAATAACTATTCTCTGTCTATCTGTTTGTCTGTCCATTTGTCTGTATGTGTCTGTCTGTCTGTCCGTCTGTCTGTTTATCTATCTGTGTCTGTCTGTCTGTCTGTCTGTCTGTCTGTCTGTCTGTCTGTCTATATGTCTGTATGTATGTCCGTCTGTCTTTCTATCTGTGTCTGTCTGTCTGTGTCTGTCTGTCTGTCTGTCTGTCTGTCTGTCTGTCTGTCTATATGTCTGTATGTATGTCCGTCTGTTTTTCTATCTGTGTCTGTCTATCTGTGTCTGTCTGTCTGTCTGTCTGTCTGTCTGTGTCTATGTCTGTATGTCTGTCTGTCTGTCCGTCTGTCTATCTATCTGTGTCTGTCTGTCGGTCTGTCTATCTGTCTGTCTGTGTCTGTCCGTCTGTCTGTGTCTGTCTGTCTGTCTGTCTGTCTGTCTGTCTGTCTGTCTGTCTGTCTGTCTGTCTGTCTGTCTGTCTGTCTGTATATATGTCTGTATATATGTCTGTATGTCTGTCTGTCTGTCCATCTGTCTGTCTTATAACAATTCCTCCCTTGTTCTCGAACCACATATTACAAGTTTCCGCAGAGATATAGAATGCACAACAATGGGTCACATAATCCTGGCCGGTAAGCCGTAATATTAAGGGATTTCCCGCTGCACACATACAACACATTCACAGACTAACAGCGGTCCTGATGGAGGCTTACAGGACGCAGGCATTAATACAAGCAGGACACTTACCCTTCAAGGCAACACACACGCTAACGACACGCTATCTATCGGACTTTACGATCACCCTTTGTAACAAGTCGTGGATTTAAATAACAACAAATGGTGTCTCGTTTTGACAGTCAGGGTCGCATATGCTAAACAAAAATCACACCGACTATTCTTTTATACGGGAAATAAGCCGAGGGGTAAAGGAAATGTCCGAGGGGTAAAAATAAACAAAAAACAAACAGCCCTCCTAACGAAACAAAAATTACAATAGCCACCTAGTCGGTCCTCTTGGAATAAAAAGCCAATAAAAGATTTCCTAAAGGGTTATGGAGAGTGTGTTGCCGAAATGTTTTGCTCCTCATCTCAGAAGCTCAAGGGTTGGGAAGGAGGAAAAAACCGTTTATGATATCTAGTGTTCCATGGATTATAGGTGAAAGGGATAAACGACTGACAAGACACGACACGACAGGGCAAGGAATACACGAAAGGGATACACGAGTGGAGACACGGGGTAACTTTTCCATCCTCCTAGTGCGATGAATAAACATCAAAGGTATGAGAGAAGAAAAAGCGTTATGCAGCTTGCTATTCCTATCCGTGGTAGGGGAGGAAGCACGCAATTACCAGGTTCAGATGAGCGTTAACCATGAAGGCAGCGATTCAGAAAGCAAGAAATGGAACAATGCGGTGGAGTGTGAGAGAAAGAGAACTAGTGAACTGGATGTCTCTTTACTGTACCTGGTTTTGAGGTGCTGTAGGAGTGGATCCCAAACACATAAGAAGAAGACTCCATGCCAAGACAGAGTTCTTCGTATTGCAGACATCTGTGAGGGAAGAAAAATATGCATGGTGTTTGATTTATTATAATAATTGACGTCTCTCAAAAATATCCTCTCTGACTGTGCTTGTTTTGTCTTCTCTCTCTCTCTCTCTCTCTCTCTCTCTCTCTCTCTCTCTCTCTCTCCTCTCATCTCTCTCTCTCTCCTCTCTCTCTCTCTCTCTCTCTCTTCTCTCTCTCTCTCTCTCTCTCTCTCTCCTCTCTCTTCTCTCTCTCTCTCTCATCTCTCTTCTCTCTCATCTTCGTCATCTCTCAATTATCTATCTATCTATCATTATCTATGTATCTCTATCTATTATCTCTTCTCACAGTGAGTCAGCTTCAGTACAAAACATCCCTTTGTGCCCAGACGTCATGTTGTTCAGGCACTGGGAATGGAAAACTGTCCATCCACTACGCAGCAAGGCAGCCATGATAGTAACTTTACCTTGTCATTAAAGATGTAGAATACTGTATACTTCATACTGGTAAAAATAAAGTGAAATATAATATAAGAATATTCATATGTGGAAAGCTGTATAAATGATGCCTCTCAAGGGACAAAGGACCTGAAGTTAATTAAAATTTTACAGGCACTCATATTTCCCATGCCTCTCTCCATTCGTTGCTCCGATATAGAATGGCGATACAGGATCTCGGCATGTCAGTCACGATAGACAACCGTGTTAGGCTTCCTGATGCTGTGTATCACGTGGTTGTAAGTATTTGGCGTTGTATGAACATTCTTAAACGACATATACATACAAACACATGAATACGCACACACACACACACACACTCACACGGGCGGAGCGGAAACATATGGGCTGTTTCCTTAAAACCCGAGCCCCTGTCCATCCAGCAGTGAATGGGTACCGGGTGTTAGCCGGGGTTTGTGACCTGCTCTCCGGGGTGCTGGCTTCGGCCAAAACTAAGCACTAAGGATGAATGATAAAAAAGTTGATATGGAGACGGGGCCATACGAGCGTTGCTCTGGCCCTGTAAAATACAACTAGATGAATACACACACACACACACACACACACACACACACACACACACACACACACACACACACACACACACACACACACACATACACACAAATATAAACAAGATAAAAATACGAGAGAGCATGAGAGAGAGAGAGAGAGAGAGAGAGAGAGAGAGAGAGAGAGAGAGAGAGAGAGAGAGAGAGAGAGAGAGAGAGAGAGAGAGAGAGAGAGAGAGAGAGAGAGAGAGAGAGAGAGAGAGAGAGAGAGAGAGAGAGAGAGAGAGAGAGAGAGAGAGAGAGAGAGAGAGAGAGAGAGAGAGAGAGAGAGAGAGAGAGAGAAAAAAAAGAGAAAGAGAGAGAGGGAGAGAGAGATAATTAGTAATATCTACCCATGAGCAGGCATTGAGGTTAATTCAATGACAAGCACATCAAACGCTTCTGAAATACTCTGTCTTTTTTTTTTATCTGTCACTCAGGTAATACAACGCCCACACGCAGTATATGAACTGCACCAAAATAATGTACGAAAAAAAACCACAAAGAGCAAAAGCCCGCAGCTTCGTTTTGGCCTGAAAATAATAAATTAAATGGACTCTTAAAGCAAAATGGAAAAAGTATTCTACAGTGCAAGCAATAATCGGGGCGCCCTTCCTGATGGGCGTGCTGCTGGCCGTTTTGGTGGGAGTAGCTGCCTGCCTCAGGGGCGCCTGGCAGGACGCCCTCGGCGGTGCCCTGAGGGTGTCCGTGGCGGTGCACGAGTGGCACCGCAAGGCGCTGCACGCCACTACGGCGCGGCAGACACGGCAGCTCCTGGCTCACCCGTGGTGGCTGGGACGCCTCCGGCCCGCCGTGCTCTACCACGAGACCCCCTGGAGGCACGCGTGGCCCCAGGGGAGGTGCCGTGGTGGAGCCACCTGGCGGAGACCAAGCGGTTCCTTGGCTGCTTCGAGGTGGAGGTGGTCCAGGCC
>JACEEZ010008444.1:2500-20000 GCA_016584305.1 Chionoecetes opilio | reverse complement strand
CCCTAGGCTTACCTCGGCCTTTGATGTCCCTCCGTGTGTCCCCTCCTACTGTCATGCCCTATCCCCAGCCCCTGATGGCCCTCCGTGTGTCCCCGCCTACTGTCACCCTCTATCCCCCGCCACTGATGTCTCTGTGTATCTCTCCTCCTAAGTCCAAGATATCCACTGCCAAGCCTAAAATCCCGGCCCTGATGTCCCTCCGTGTGTCCCCACCTACTGTCACCCTCTATCCCCCGCCCCTGATGTCCCTGCGTATCTCTCCTCCTAAGTCCAAGATATCCACTGTCAGGTCTAAAATCCCGCCCCTGATGTCCCTGTGTATCTCTCCTCCTAAGTCCAAGATATCCACTGTCAGGTCTAAAATCCCGCCCCTGATGTCCCTGCGTATCTCTCCTCCTAAGTCCAAGATATCCACTGTCAGGTCTAAAATCCCGCCCCTGATGTCCCTGTGTATCTCTCCTCCTAAGTCCAAGATATCCACTGTCAGGTCTAAAATCCCGCCCCTGATGTCCCTGTGTATCTCTCCTCCTAAGTCCAAGATATCCACTGTCAGGTCTAAAATCCCGCCCCTGATGTCCCTGCGTATCTCTCCTCCTAAGTCCAAGATATCCACTGCCAAGCCTAAAATCCCGCCCCTGATGTCCCTCCGTGTGTCCCCGCCTACTGTCACCCTCTATCCCCCTCCCCAGATGTCCCTGTGTATCTCTCCTCCTAAGTACAAGATGTCCAAACCCGGACAAAAATTTATGTCTCTGATGTCCGGCCGCGTTTCTCCTCCAAACCCAAAGATGTCAAAACCCGAACAAAAATTCCTTTCACTGATGTCCGGGTTCGTTTCTCCTCCAAACCCAAATATGTTAAAACCCGGACAAAACTTCCTATCTCTGATGTCCGGGTTCGTTTCTCCTCCAAACCCAAAGATGTTAAAACCCGGACAAAACTTCCTATCTCTGATGTCCGGGTTCGTTTCTCCTCCAAAACCAAAGGTGTCCAAACCCGGACAAAAATTCCTATCACTGATGTCCGGGTTCGTTTCTCCTTCAAACCCAAAGATGTTAAAACCCGGACAAAAATTCCTATCACTGATGTCCGGGTTCGTTTCTCCTCCAAAACCAAAGGTGTCCAAGCCCGGACAAAAATTCCTATCACTGATGTCCGGGTTCGTTTCTCCTCCAAAACCAAAGGTGTCCAAACCCGGACAAAACTTCCTATCTCTGATGTCCGGGTTCGTTTCTCCTCCAAAACCAAAGGTGTCCAAACCCGGACAAAAATTCCTATCACTGATGTCCGGGTTCGTTTCTCCTCCAAAACCAAAGGTGTCCAAACCCGGACAAAAATTCATGTCTCTGATGTCCGTTTCTCCGCCAAAACCAGAGATGTCCAAACCCGGACAAAAATTCATGTCTCTGATGTCCGTTTCTCCTCCAAAACCAAAAATGTCCAAACCCGGACAAAAAATCCTGCAGTCACTGATAACCGTTCGCGTTTCTCCGCCAAAATCAAAGATGTCTAATCCCGGACAATAAATCCTGCTGTCACTGATGTCTGAGCGCATTTCCCCGCCAAAATCAAAGATGACTAATCCCGGACAAAATATCTCGCCCCTGATGTCTCAATATAGCGGGTATAGCGTGGACCGTTGCTATACCGGCATACTAACAGGAACAGAAGGTTGTGGTGTGGGTAGTAGGTAGTGGCAAGGTGTGGGCGCGTGCCTGGGTAGGTCGTGGCTGGCAGGGAGGCAACGAGGAGGCAAAGCACATGGGTCACGGCCTGATATATCTTATTGGAGTGTGTCCCTTATTATGAGTGTGTGCGGTGTGAATAATACTCAGCTGAAGTTGTGGACAGGAGACAGGTGTATTCAAAGGGTTGTATATGTACAGAGGACAAGGATGCTGATGCTGACACCACGCAGACAGCCAGAGAATGAACCTGCTTACTGTGGGGGTGGCGTGGTGACTGGGGCGAGGTCAAGCTGGTCAACCGTCACCCTATCTATCTGCTCGCGGGGCACGGAAGGAGAGTTGCCAAATACACTCTAGCTACGGCAGAGTACTGTACATATATGCCTTTCTGCTCTGGAATAACAAATGTCCCAATTCTGTTCAAAACCGACGCCCCTGATGTCCCTTGGCGTGTCTCCCCTCAAAGCCACTCTCCGTCCCTAGCCTGAGCCCGTGTGTCCCTGCGCTCCTCTCCTAAACCCAGGGCACCATGCTCCGTCCCTAGTCGCGCCCCTCATTACCCCACGTGTTTCCCATCCAACACACTGGAGTTCAAACACCAAACCTAAAACATAACGTAACCGGATGTAAAAGAAAAAAGAAAAAAAACAAAGCAAAGGACAAAAGAGTAAACCCCAGCCCGTGATGTCCAAGTCCCCGCCTCGCCCTGAGCCTCGCGCCATCCTGAGCCTCTGAGATGGTGACCAGCCTCACCACCACCGCCATCTTGGTGTTCATGAGACGCGTCGCTTTACCGGCGGGTTCTCCTCTTCGTCACACGGTGTTCACGGCCTCAAGAAACTCTCATAAGCAGAGGCGCACAGAGGCGCCAGGAGGTAGATGTTCCGCAGTGAGCCCCGCGTACCCAGGCAGCACCTCGTCAAACCCTCCCGTACGTACATCGCGCCGCAAGTGTTGCTAGTGGCCGCTTACCCCGCATGCAGGTGGATAGTGTCACGAGACCCTCACTTCGGACCTTCGGGGCCGCCCTCACTGGCGAGCGGCCTTAAGACTACAAAGCCACGACGAAAAGATGAGGCACGGCAGGTGACGCGGCCAGGATTCGTGTTGCGGCGGCCTTCAGTGGTGCACCGGCAGCACCAGGGCTTTGGTACTGGTGCGTCACAACGATGGTCAGCACACGAGAACACTGGTGCCTGCCACGCCCACCAGGCACCAGCAAGGCATCGTGACGCCCGCAGCCACGCGTGGCGCCGAACACACGGCTACACGCCAGTCTCCCCGCCGCCTTCGGTGTTGCTGCAGGAGCGTCACGCCCAACACGTGTCCCTCTGCCTGACATCCGGGACGCCCAGCATAAAGCTACAGCAGCACATGGGTGGCGGGCGTGAGCACCGTCACTCTCGTCAGGGTCGCTGCCATGGCGCACACCAACACAGCCGCCCAGAACAAAGTCTACTTTATTGTGTCTGATCTGCCATTACTGCAGGGGTTCCGGTTTTTTCCTGAGTAACTCTGGAACCAATGGTGATAATTTATCAACATTGGTTCCAGAATGCACCAAATGTTTATCACTGATAAACATTTGTCAAATAACAAGTGTTTGTTAACCAACTTTAAGGGCATTTTCTCATGATCAAGGGATGCATATCTACAAGAAATAAAGAGGTAATGGTTATTCTACTAAATCAGTGAGGTTTTTACTTGTATGACTTATATGACTTATCTTATATATATATATATTTATCTTATATGACCTAAAACCAACATCCACTTCATAAACCTCAAATGTTTCCAAGAACGTAGAGTTATCATAAATGTACAGTACATCCTTTCTGGGGGAATGATTTCATGATCAAGAAAAACAAATGTAACAGAAGCAAAAACATAGGGGTATGTAACAACCTTGGTGGAGGTTTGGGACTGCTCTTGTCTTTAGTGCAATCAATACAAATATATCGCCTGGGTTATATTTCACATTGTTCTTTCCTTTACGGCCGCCGTTCTTCATCTAAAAATGTGTTGCCTGTAATATAGTTTTGGCAGCAGCTTGGAGCGCCTACTGTTGGCGTTTTCATGACGGCTATTCATCTATTGGATCAAAGATGTCACTCATTCATACGATCAAAAACAATCACAGAACTCTTAAATGATGCGTCTTTGTGCTTGTGTAGAGTCGATATTCTGTGTTTAATAAAGCGTCAAACATACGTCATAGCAGCCCGGGAGAGAAAATAATGCTGGTTCAGTGCTGGGTCATCGCACGCCCACGAATTACAAGCGTGAACACGTATGTAGCCTTAACTAGTGATGCTCGTGGGGAGGAATGCACAGGAGGACACATAATAATTATATCAGAGCGGCGCAGAATATCAGAAGGATTAGGAAAAGAATACCTAATGAGAGTAGCGGCACGAGGACTATTTGAAGGCAAGACAAGACTGTAATGGTGAGGCTGTGTTGGGTGAGCGATGAAAATGATAGCTTTCTTCTCACAGGCTGCTCTGAATGTTCTCCTTCGTCCTCATCTTTTCACCATCTCACCGCCTAAAAAATATGAAGTATTGAGTATTTGAGGGCAAGATACCATGCCACCTCAGTCTCTTGTCCCGTTCCCGTCACGGCCTCGCGTAACCTTGTATCACTCCTGTCTGTACTAGGGTTAATCCGTAATATAAGAACGTATACCTATACTTCAACGTGTGTTTCCCTGCCCCTCCTGATCTGCGGGAACCACTACACACACCCACATGTACTATCTATTTTCGCATAATGTAAATATTATCATAACATATACTTTTGTAGAATTTGTAGTTGTAGTTTTGTCGTTTTCCCACACCCTTTCTATATTCTCTTACTGTCTTCTTTATAGGGACTGGCAACTAAGCGGGCTTTTTGTTACCTTTTTTTTTTTTGCCCTTGACCAGTTCTTATGAAGTAAAAAAAAAAAATAACAATGCATTAATTTGCATAACAACTAAATAAATAAATAAATTAAACTAATTAATGATAACTAATTAATGACAACTAATTAATAAGAAATATATACAACTTCAAAACTGGCATTAAGTATTTTTGTAAGCGACTTCTGTGTTAGTACCATCCCATAATCCCATATATTATCTAAGAGAACAGAACACCTTATATATGAAAAGGATAAATATTAACCTAAGGAAGGAAGACAATAGCCTACAGGCGCTATAGTCTCAGACGTAAAAAACAAACAAAAAAACCCATATATATATGACCGTAAACTCCTTCTAACAAAGAGGTAATGTATGTAGGATTAACCCTTCGAGGGCCAGAACGTAATTTCCATTGTAATTTGGGTACCATTAGATGATTTTTAGTGAATATAAGCAATATTTTATATATATGACCTGTTTAGTATCCTTGTCCACTAACTAATTCGGTATATTCAGTTACTTTTCGTAATTTTATGGCTCGACAAGATACGATTCTATATAGCAAAGGAAAGATCTGGGCGTGAAGGGGTAAAGACAAAGATGAGCAGAACGCTGAGGTGCTGCAATCATTAAAGGCTTTTCCTGAAGTGCTACAAAGGGAAGGGAGATAATTACCGGCATAGAAAGATAAACACAGGAAATTACGTGTGAGAAATGTAAATGTTATCGCTCCCTTCTGCATACAACTGCACGGGAGAGGAGAGGGAATGGTTTATGTGAGTCTGGTGAAGTAAAATCAGTAACTCCTTTTTCTGGTGATTCTGTTGTAATGCTGTCTCGGTTTTCCATTACTCCTTTTTCCTCGGACTTTATTAACCGTTTCGCGCCCAGATATTTCCCTTGCTATATAAAATCGTCTGTTGTTAGCCATACAATTACGAAAAATAACTTGAATATACCAAATTTACTAGTGGACAAGGATACTAAGCAGGTCAAGGTATTAAAATATTGCTTATCTTCATTAAAATTGTCTAATGGTATCCAAATTAAAATGGAAATAACGTTCTGGGCCTCTAGGGGTAATACGTACTCATGCATATTATTTTCTCTATCATTATATATATATATACTTTTCTGTCAACTCTTTTCTGTCAACATGGCTATTTTTTTCCATCTGTATTTTTTTTTCATGTTTTCACTCTAACCTTCTTCTTCTTCTTCTTGTGACCTTTGACGCTGCGTATCGCTTCATAGGTCCTCTTCAACTTCGTCTCCTTAGCTAACAAACATGTCAACTCTTCCCTTGGCTATTTTACCTGGGATGCTGTAACATTTTCATTAGTTTTCGGTCCTTATACGTACTAAATAACATTCTGTATTTGTGCTTGAAACTGCCTCTCCGTGTGTGGCAAAGAATGCGTGTGTGTGAGAGGGTCGATCGGTGGCTCACAAACTTTTAACAAGGAGCTTCATTCTGGATTTCACGAAGTTTTCACGCCTCCGTTCCTATTTTCCTATTCAAATAAAATGTGAATTTCGTACTTTGATGTTTCCGTAGCGCTGAAAAAATGAGTTGTTTTTGGGATGAATCTCTTTGGCATGATAGGACAAAAAGCGAGGTTGAGAGAGAGAGAGAAAAAAAAATCCAGTCATTAAGGGAATAGTTTATATACACAGTCCCTCCTCCCTCCCCCCCATTACCAGGAAGGAGTGAAAAAAAGGTCAGGGAAGTAAATGCACGGTTGATGAGGAACTGGTTGGGAAAGAAGAGTTTAAAGTACTTAAAAAGTAGTTAGTATAGTAGTAGTAGTTGATGTTGTAGTAGTAGTAGTAGTAGTAGTAGTAGTAGTAGTAGTAGTAGTAGTAGTAAAAGTAGTAGTAGTGGCAGTAGTAGTAGTAATAGTAGTAGTAGTAGTAGTAGTAGTAGTAGTAGTAGTAGTAGTAGTAAAAGTAGTAGTAGTGGCAGTAGTAGTGGCAGTAGTAGTAGTAGTAGTAGTAGTAGTAGTAGAAGTAGAAGTAGTAGAAGTAGCAGTAGTAGCAGTAGTAGTAGTAGTAGTAGTAGTAGTAGACATAGCAGTAGTAGTAGTAGTAGTAGTAGTAGTAGTAGTAGTAGTAGTAGTAGAGTAGTAGTAGAAGTAGTAGTAGTAGTAGTAGTAGTAGTATTAGTAGTAGTAGTAGTATAGTAGTAGTAGTAGTAGTAGTAGTAGTAAAGTAGTTTAAAGTAGCTGCAAGTAGTTCTGAGAATGAAGGTGTTGAGTAAGGGGTGAGAAGGTTTCTGAGAATCGCTAAAACCAATACTTCATTATTCAGGAAACTTTAGAGAGGAAGGAAATTTTCTAGTGAGACTCAAATAGAAAGGTAAGTAAAGGGGAGGGAATATCAGATTTGGAATAGATTTTGGGAATAGAAAATCTGGGAAAGGAACGTGGGGAGTATGATGATGGTAATTATGATGTTTGTGGAATAGGTTTGGTTAAAAGGAAATACTAAAAAAATGGGTAGAAAGAAAATAAAGGGGTAAAAAAGAGGTAAGAAAGAAAATAATGTGGTAAAAAAGGGTAAAAAGGAAATAAAGGGGCAAAAAAGGGTAAAAAAGGAATGATAAGAAAGTAAATATAGGGGTAAGAAAGGGTAAAAAGGGAAATAAAGGGGCAAGAAAGGGTTAAAAAGGAAATTGAAGAAGTACCGTAAATATGTAAGTGTGAGCAAAAAAAGGCGAACATAAAACCCATCTGGTTAATATATTGATGTCAACATGAAAAAAGATACGAGTATTTATGATTGTATTTAGGGAAGGGAAAGGAAGGACATTAATTTAACAAAGCAGCAAATAAGAGGTACAATGTGTCATGAAGACACTGTCAATGGAGAGTTAGATTAAATACTGATATGAACTGACGAATAAAAAAATGAAGAAAAAGGAAGGCAAGAAAGAAAAACGAGCTAAGTTAGTAAGGAGAAAAGTGACAAAAAATAAGTGGAACTGGAATGGAAAATGTTTAGGGAGACTTCAGCGGTGACAAAAAAATGAAAAAAAGTCACAAATTTGGAACTGGAAGAGAAAAGAAAATGGAATGCAAGAATAAAGGAAGTGATTTGCAGAGAAAACGAGATATTTCGGGATGAATAAAGGAGGAGACAGGAGGTGAAGAGGCAAATAAGAGCTGATAGAAGGCTGGAAATGCGTGAATATTTGCTGTAAAGTCAGAATATATCTCGCAGGGAAGTGAACAAATTGAATTGAATAAGAAAACAAGACACAAAGATATAGTTTTAACCCCTTAACGCCCAGATCTTTCCTTTGCTATATAAAATCGTCTGTTGTTAGCCATAAAATTACGAAAAAGTAATTGAATATATCAAATTAGTTAGTGGACATGGATACTAAACAAGTCATATCTATAAAATAATGGTTATATTAATGAAAATCGTCTAATGGTAGCCAAATTACAATGAAAATTACGTTCTGGGCCTCAAGGGGTCAAACACAATTACAGGTGAGGTTTAGAGTGACAAATGAGAAATGAAAAAAAAATAGCAGTGTACAAGTGGAAAATAGAAAGCAATAGAGTAATATAAATTATGATACAGAAAAACCATATACACTAGTGCCGTTTAAACAATTCGGATGAAAAATAAGAAAAGATATAGATGGAAAAACATTGCAGTGTAGAATTGGGCAACAGTGAAATATAAATGATGATAGAAAAAATCACATTCACGAGTGCCGTTTTAAAAGGTCTGAGAAAAAATGAGAAATGGGAGAAAAAGAAAAAAACGAAACAGCATTACATCAGAATCACCAGGAAAAGGAATAAATAAGATGAGATGACTAGTTACGTTAAGTGAAGATCCAAACGTCAGAGAAAATGGATCTTCACCTAAGACCACAGGTGTCACTATAAAACTCCAGCCTGCGCCACCAACGGGCGAGATCAATCAACATCAAGACCTCTATAAGCCTACACGCGCTATAGGCTGCAACATAAAAAAAGGGAAAAAAAAAAAAAAAGGTTGTGTGATGATGTGTTGGGGATGAAATTAACCCCTTGAGGCCCAGAACGTAATTTCCATCGTAATTTGGGTACCAGTAGACGATGTTTAGGTAATATAAGCAATATTTTATAGATATGACCTGTTTAGTACCCTTTCCACTAGCTAATTTGGTTTATTTAGTTATTTTTTAAAAATTTTATGGCTCAACATCAGACGATTTTATATATTGGAAAGGAAATATCTGGGCGTGAAGGAATGAAACACCTACATGATGAATGGAAGTCTGTATTGGACTATAGAGAGCGAGAAAAAAACCCTATAAAGAAGAACGAGGGAGGAACTAGCTATAAACAGGCTGGTTCAAGGAGGGTATAAGAGTTTGTATTGTGTATTTCGTATTCGTATGTATAGTCTATCTATATTTATTAGTCTGTATTGTGGAATCCATTGAGTAAAAAGTTAAATATAAGGAAGAAAGAGGGAACAACTAGCTATAAATAGACTTCAGGAGGTTATAAATAGGTTCAGGGAGGAAAAAAGAGGTGGTTGTATCGATCAAGTAATTGGGTTTAGAGTGTTGGGTGTAAGTTTCCAAGGCGAGGACAAATTTATGTGTCATTTATAGACTTCAGGGATTTATATTATAGGGCTAATAAATCAGGTAATGTGGCAGGTGATCATTGGACGGCAAGCTTATACTGAGCTAAATATTTTACGAGAGAGAGAGAGAGAGAGAGAGAGAGAGAGAGAGAGAGAGAGAGAGAGAGAGAGAGAGAGAGAGAGAGAGAGAGAGAGAGAGAGAGAGAGAGAGAGAGAGAGAGAGAGAGAGAGAAAGAAGAAGAGAGAGAAGAGAGAGAGAAGGAGAGAGAGAGGGAGAGAGAGAGAAGATGAGATCAGAAGTATTTTTCAGTAAAATATCATGTAACCAAGTGGATTAGGAAGAGTGATCATTGCAATTAGGTTAATAAGTGGACAGATGAGAGGCAAGCATGATAGTGACAGAAATATAAATGTGTGGCAAGTGACCCTAGAGAAAAATAGTGGGCTGGCAGAACCAAGTGCAGAAGGAAGAGAGAATCTGCAAAATTACGTTATTGATAAGTGGGGATAGATAGATAAGTATAGATAGATAGTGTAAAGTGATAGATAAGTACAGAGGATAGGTAAGTAAAGGTAAGTGACATAGAGGAAGGAAAGAGTGACTGACTAAGAGTAAACTGTCAAAGAGTAAACTGTCAAGGAGTAAACTGCCAAAGAGTAAACTGTGAAAGAGTAAACTGTGAAAGAGTAAACTGTGAAAGAGTAAACTGTGAAAGAGTAAACTGACAAGGAGTAAACTGACAAGGAGTAAACTGCCAAAGAGTAAACTGTGAAAGAGTAAACTGTGAAAGAGTAAACTGACAAGGAGTAAACTGACAGAGTAAACTGACAAAGAGTAAACTGACAAAGAGTAAACTGACAAGGAGTAAACTGACAAAGAGTAAACTGACAAAGAGTAAACTGACAAAGAGTAAACTGACAAGGAGTAAACTGACAGAGTAAACTGACAAAGAGTAAACTGACAAAGAGTAAACTGACAGAGTAAACTGACAATGAGTAAACTGACAAAGAGTAAACTAACAAAGAGTAAACTGTGAAAGAGTAAACTGACAAAGAGTAAACTGACAAAGAGTAAACTGACAAAGAGTAAGCTGACAAAGAGTAAACTGACAAAAGAGTAAACTGACAAAGAGTAAACTGACAAAGAGTAAACTGACAAAGAGTAAACTGACAAAGAGTAAACTGACAAAGAGTAAACTGACAGAGTAAACTGACAAAGAGTAAACTGACAAAGAGTAAACTGACAGAGTAAACTGACAAAGAGTAAACTGACAAAGTGTAAACTGACAGAGTAAACTGTGAAAGAGTAAACTGACAGAGTAAACTGACAGAGTAAACTGACAAAGAGTAAACTGACAAAGAGTAAACTGACAGAGTAAACTGACAGAGTAAACTGTCAGAGAGTAAACTGACAAAGAGTAAACTGTCAAAGAGTAAACTGACAAAGAGTAAACTGACAAAGAGTAAACTGACAAAGAGTAAACTGACAAAGGGTAAACTGACAAAGAGTAAACTGTCAGAGTAAACTGACAAAGAGTAAACTGTCAAAGAGTAAACTGACAAAGAGTAAACTGACAGAGTTAACTGACAGAGTAAACTGTCAAAGAGTACACTGACAAAGAGTAAACTATCAAAGAGTAAACTGTCAGAGTAAACTGACAGAGTAAACTGACAAAGAGTAAACTGTCAAAGAGTACACTGACAAAGAGTAAACTGTCAAAGAGTAAACTGTCAAAGAGTACACTGACAAAGAGTAAACTGACAAAGAGTAAACTGACAGAGTAAACTGACAAAGAGTAAACTGACAAAGAGTACACTGTCAAAGAGTACACTGACAAAGAGTAAACTGTCAAAGAGTAAACTGTCAAAGAGTAAACTGACAAAGAGTAAACTGTCAAAGAGTAAACTGTCAAAGAGTAGACTGACAAAGAGTAAACTGACAAAGAGTAAACTGACAAAGAGTAAACTGACAAAGAGTAAACTGACAAAAAGTAAACTGATAAAGATTAAACTGACAAAAAATAAACTGACAAAAAGTAAACTGATAAAGAGTAAACTGACAGAGTAAACTGATAAAGTAAACTGACAAAGAGTAAACTGATAGAGTAAACTGACAGAGTAAACTGATAAAGAGTAAACTGACAAAGAGTAAACTGACAGAGTAAACTGATAAAGAGTAAACTGACAAAGAGTAAACTGACAGAGAGTAAACGGACAAAGAGTAATCTGACACAGTAAACGGACAAAGAGTAAACTGACAGAGTAAACTGTCAAAGAGTAAACTGACAAAAAGTAAACTGATAAAGGGTCGTCAAGATGAAGGGTGAGCAGGCAGTGAGTCGAGATCGGTGACAGACTTTTATAGGTGATGAAGCCTGTCTGTCTTCTTGTTGTGACCTCTGACACTGAGGCCCGTACCGAGAGTTGAAGGCGGTAGAGGGACGAACAGCGAGGTAGCGACGAACGGCAAACCTTCCATTTGTTACCGAGAGTCGACATCGGAGGTTGGTTGAGATCTCGCGCCTGCGACAATATAGTGGCAACAATGCTGCTTCAAATTGCGTAGCCAGCCGTACGACTAAAATAGTGTATAATGCGAATTTGCCCTTATACTCATCAAAAACATCAACAGAAACGTTGCGATCGGCTATGAAGTTGGTGAAATATATATTTAATGAAGTTAATTAACAGTAGAGGCGTGTATACGTAAGTTTCTCTACCGCTCATGTGAACATATGCGGTAAGAGAACCGTCCTGGCGGGTTCTGGCAGCGACCTTCATGATGGCGACGGCTCAAGCCACTAGCCACCCCTCTATCCTGAACCTCCTTAATTATTATCACTAAAATCACTTATTGCCGCATATGTAATACCTAATAATCTTATACTTATACTTAAATGCATATTGGCAAGAAAATTTTTAACATATCTCTTAATCCCTCCAGATTAGGAATGTAATAAAAATTCATCGAAGGTTGCGGCGAAGACACGGACGGGGATAGCCGTGTCTTCAACCTTGACCGCCACCGCGTCCCTGCTCTTCGTTCCAAAATTACAGGGTTTTTTATACGTCTTATGGTAAGCGAAGGTCTGCCGTTCGTCGTTCTACCGCCTACCGTCATGACTCTCGGTACGGGCCACAGATTCAGACGTGGGAGAAAAGAGAGAAAAGAACACTAAGAAGACAATGAATTAGGTTGTTAGTATAAGGACCGAAAACTAATGGGAATGTTTTAGTATAGTATCCCGGTAGGTGAAATAACCAAGGGAAGAGTTGACAAGTATGTTAACTAAGGAGAGGAAGTTGAAGAGAACCTATGAAGTGATACTCACTGAGGCCCGTACCGAGAGTCATGACGGTAGGCGGTAGAAAGACGAACGGCAGACCTTCGCTTACCATAAGACGTATGAAAAACCCTGTAATTTTGGAACGAAGAGCAGGGACGCGGTGGCGGTCAAGGTTGAAGACACGGCTATCCCCGTCCGTGTCTTCGCCGCAACCTTCGATGAATTTTTATTACATTCCTAATCTGGAGGGATTAAGAGATATGTTAAAAATTTTCTTGCCAATATGCATTTAAGTATAAGTATAAGATTATTAGGTATTACATATGCGGCAATAAGTGATTTTAGTGATAATAATTAAGGAGGTTCAGGATAGAGGGGTGGCTAGTGGCTTGAGCCGTCGCCATCATGAAGGTCGCTGCCAGAACCCGCCAGGACGGTTCTCTTACCGCATATGTTCACATGAGCGGTAGAGAAACTTACGTATACACGCCTCTACTGTTAATTAACTTCATTAAATATATATTTCACCAACTTCATAGCCGATCGCAACGTTTCTGTTGATGTTTCTGATGAGTATAAGGGCAAATTCGCATTATACACTATTTTAGTCGTACGGCTGGCTACGCAATTTGAAGCAGCATTGTTGCCACTATATTGTCGCAGGCGCGAGATCTCAACCAACCTCCGATGTCGACTCTCGGTAACAAATGGAAGGTTTGCCGTTCGTCGCTACCTCGCTGTTCGTCCCTCTACCGCCTCCAACTCTCGGTACGGGCCTGTGTATTCTTGCCGCTCATTCCCCTGGGCCCACGATGGCTTCGGGAGGAGGAAAGATCAAAGGCATTGGCTGCTTGAAGGGTCGTTGGAGCGTGAAAGGCATGGCAGTGGAGGCTAAAAATAGGGATGTTTGAAAGGAAAGAGTTGCCATCTGCTTTGCATGGGGTTAAACATGTATATACAAATCATGAAAACCATAAAAATGTCAAAATCAATTCAAAATAAAAAATCTTTAAAATGTCAGGTAAGAGGAGAATATCTACTATCGTCAATAACACTATAGTCGCCACTGCACTAATGTCGCCAGGCGCCATATATTACGAATTTTAGCCTCACTACTGATTTGTATGTGCCACTGAAGACAGGTACATCGTATAAACTACTGTGCATGTCTCTTCAGCGGCACATACAAATCAGCACTGATGCTAAAATTCATAATATATGGCACCTGGCGACATTAGTGCAGTGGCGACTATAGTGTTATTGACAGTAGAAATTATGCACTTGATTCAATAGGACATAATCACAAATCACAGAGTTACGTGCAGAAAAAAAGTGAAATGTGTTGGAAATAATGGATCGTAGGTAGGGCTATGGATAGAGATAGTTGGAAGCGTATCATCGGCCGTCTAACCTAATAATAATAATAAGAAGAAGAATAGATAGAGAATAATAAGAATAATAGGAAGAAAATAATTGTAATAAGAAGAAAAATATGTGGCACAGAAAACAATGCACAAACAAGGCAGGAGTAGAGAATCATAAAAAAATATCCATGGGTCTAAAGAAACAGATTATAATTGGTGGAAAGACGGTAATGGCGAGCTGGTGTTCAGGAACATTACGTCTCAGAGTAATAAACGTGCAGGAAGCTGAAAGCCACGTATGGCATTAAGTGAACTGCAACGATGGGGGTCAATAGGTTACACGGCTGTGGATTCTATAGGTTCGGAAAGGTCAATAAGGCGTTATAAAGCGACTAAACCATGCCAAGTGTAGCGTCAACAACACTATAGTCGCCACTGCACTAATGTCACCAGGTGCCATATATTATGAACTTTAGCATCACTACAGACGTGTATGGGCCACTGAAGAGGCACGCACAGTAGTTTATATTATGTACCTGTCTTCAGTGGCACATACAAGTCTGTAGTGATGACTCGTAATGTATGGCGCCATTAGTGCAGCGGCGACTACAGTGTTGTTGACGGTAGTTTGTTCCTTGCTATGGATAAGCATTGATATAGCAGATGTTGATTCAATCTATACCTCTTTTTATCTGCACGTATGTATATGTATAGTGTATGTACAAGGTATAGTATATGTATATTGCGTGGCCGGACAGTTTGCCTACGGACAGTTTGCCTACGGACAATTTGCCTACGGACAATTTGCCTACCGGACAGTTTGCCTACGGACAGTTTGCCTACCGGACATTTTGCCTACCGAACATTTTGCCTACCGGACAATTTGCCTACGGACAGTTTGCCTACGGATACTTTACCTCAGTATTTCCACAGGAAAATTTTTCTTTACCTTGGTTAGGTTAGGTTAGATTAGGTTAGGTTAGGTTAGGTTAGGTTAGGTTAGGTTAGGTTAGGTTAGGTTAGGTTAGGTTAGTTAGTTAGCAAAGTGTCCGTAGGCAGTGTCCGTAGGCAAACTGTCCGTAGGCAAACTGTCCGTAGGCAAACTGTCCGTAGCCAACTGTCGTAGGCAAAATGTCCGTAGGCAAACTGTCCGTAGGCAAACTGTCCGTAGGCAAACTGTCCGTAGGCAAACTGTCCGTAGGCAAAATGTCCGGTAGGCAAACTGTCCGTAGGCAAACTGTCCGTAGGCAAACTGTCCATAGGCAAACTGTTCGGGTACCGTATATTGATCCCGAAAGAGCATTGGGAGTGATGTGATAATCTGTCAGAGTGATAGGTAAAGGTGAGTGATGGAGGAACAGGATGGCGATAGCGAATAGAGAGAGGAGAGAGAGAGGGGGAGAAAGGAAGGGATGGCGACATAATTCTAGAGGAGAGGGAGGGAGAAGGATGGGAGGCGGGGATGGGTTGGGTGGGAGTGAATGAGGGGTGAGGGGTGGTGAATGAGGGGTTGGAGGGGATGGGTTGGGTGGGGGTGAATGAGGGGTGAGGGGTTGTGAATGAGGGGTTGGAGGGGATGGGTTGGGTGGGAGTGAATGAGGGGTGAGGGGTGGTGAATGAGGGTTGGAGGGGATGGTTGGGTGGGAGTGATGAGGGGTGAGGGGTGGTGATGAGGGTTGGAGGGGATGGGTTGGGTGGGGTGAATGAGGGGTGAGGGGTGGTGAATGAGGGGTTGGAGGGGATGGGTTGGGTGGGGGTGAATGAGGGGTGAGGGGTGGTGAATGAGGGTTGGAGGGGATGGGTTGGGTGGGAGTGAATGAGGGGTGAGGGGTGGTGAATGAGGGGTTGGAGGGGATGGGTTGGGTGGGAGTGAATGAGGGGTGAGGGGTGGTGAATGAGGGGTTGGAGGGGATGGGTTGGGTGGGGGTGAATGAGGGGTGAGGGGTGGTGAATGAGGGGTTGGAGGGGATGGGTTGGGTGGGGGTGAATGAGGAGTGAGAGGGGTAATGAGGGTCAGGATAGAAGGCTGAAAAGTGGAGATCTAAGCGAGAGAGATAAAAAATAGAGGTGCAGGAAAGATTGACCCCAAAAATAGTTAGGGATGAGAGGTGATAAAAGTTCCGTCGAGTCAAAAATATCTATTCATATATGTACCTGGTGAGGTAATTAATTATCGGCTCTTTCGCCACCCAGATTTATCTTTCCATCATTCAGTTCATCTTTTTCTTCCCTTCCTACACTTTTCTTTTTCCCCTTCCTTCATCTATCTTTTCCCCTTTCTCCCCTTCTTTAATCTATTCCCTTTTCTCCTCATTCTTTTTTCCCCCTTTCACCCCATTCCTTTTTCCCCTTTCTTCATATTTTCCCCTTTCTCACCACTCTTTTTACCTTTCTTTCATCTTTTCATCATTCTCTTTCACTTTCTCTTCCTCTTCCTCTTTTCCTTCAACACGTCGGTATCACGTCCTCACATAATCACGGTAAAACTTCTTAGAGTAAACTTTCTCCTGTTTTTTTACTTTTTTCCTTGCCTCCTCCTCCTCCTCCTCCTCCTCTTCCTCTTCCTCTTCCTTTTCCTCTTCCTCTTCCTCTTCCTCTTCCTCTTCCTCTTCCTCCTCCTCCTCCTCCTCCTCCTCCTCCTCCTTCCTTCGATCACAGAGGTAATTACACTACTTTAGAGAAAACAATGTCGTGTCATGAAACTGATCCCAATACTATGGACAAAAGGTTGCAAAGACACACTAACAATTAAGTTTCTGATTCCCAGTAAGGAGTAAGTTTCATGCCAATCTTCAGGACCTTCGCTTCACTCTAAATCGACATATAATGTTGTTTTATGCCTTCAGATTCAAAGCAACAAGGAGACATAAGGTTATTCCCATTAAAGCGAGACACAGCAACACTAAAATCAGTAGAGATATTTATTTATATCATGATGTTGGTGAATGAAATTAATTACTTATAGGCGCAGCGATGCAAAATAGAGAAAATGAAAGAATGAATTCACTCAAAATAAAATGAATACACTCAAAAGCCGTCAATTCATCATTCATTTTTGGATAAAAATCTTCCTCGCTTAAGAACACTTCGCATTAAGGAGCAGATATCATACTTTTCACTTCCCTTCAAATTCATCTTTAGCTAAATCGAGAAACGTTCGTTTGCCTGTAGCAGTTATGACATGAATTATCTGGTGGTGGAATGGTTGGCGCCTTCGACTCACAACCGAGAAGTCTGGGCTTCGGATCTCCACAGAATGGGGAATACAATATGGGAATATCCCCTCAGACTATATAACCCATATTCACCCCTAGACTCTGTTTATTTTAACGAGGTGAAAAATCCTGACACCTTGCTGCTTACCGACTGATATTTGATGCGAGAAGGGAATACTACGGTTCTTCTAAATTTAGCTGCATTCTATCATAGTTACCATATTATCAGGTAAACATAGGCATACTTTTAAGCATGAGACCTAATTATAGAATGGAATTTTCGCCTCGTAAAGAAAAAAATACTATACACAAAACCGGCACAGGAGTAAAGCCACGCATTGTAACCACGCAGCGGGAGGTCTGCCAATCCTGGTGTGTGTGTGTGTGTGTGTGTGTGTGTGTGTGTGTGTGTGTGTGTGTGTGGTTGGGTGGGTGGGTGGGTGG
>JACEEZ010008443.1:0-19725 GCA_016584305.1 Chionoecetes opilio | reverse complement strand
AGTCCTTCCCACCAAGCATCCATGCAGGCTCCTTCATCAAGCATCCCCATGCAGGCTGCCTTCCATCAAGAACCTCACAAGAAGATCAACTGCCCCAGCCACGAGCCTTGTGGGCGCCCCCTTGGCCTCCTCCACGCCGGATTGTCTCTTACAGATACAACCCGATGGGAAGGATCGGTTTCAGGGCAGCGTGCCACATGCCCATACAGCCCAAGTTAGCGCTGACGGTCTTGCAGGTAATAGGCTCGATTCAGTCTCACGTGTCAGTTTGACACGTAATCATCCCAGCGAGACCCCATGATTCTGCGAAGACAATTATTACCAAAGGCATATCTCTCTCTCTCTCTCTCTCGCCAGCAATACCCCGTGACAGTGTATGCCTGTATCAATGTACATTATGTGTTTTACGTCTAAATAAACTTGCCCGAACACATTACTTTGTCTGTAATCATCCAATCAGTCTGTCTCCGGAGAGGCTTGGAGGCATTTTTGACTTGATACCGATTTTTTGGGGTTTTTTTTTTGCTACTTTTTTATATTAAACTAAAAATATATATATATAATATATGATATATATATATAAAATATATAAAAATATAAATATATGATTATAATAATATATTGAATTACTACTATAATATATATGTATTGTTATATGTTGTAACTGATCTGTTCTTGTCTTGCTGTAAACTTTTTTTATCTAAAGTTTGATTTTGATACCATTATTTTTGTCTTAACTACCTCACACATTGGATACTATAGTCTATTTTATTTATTATGGTCAAAATGCAGTAAGGAAGCCACGCCCCCTGCCTCCCCTTCTATGCTACGGGGCAGCTGATTGGTGCATTCCTCGTATCATCACTACAATCACAATATCTTCACTACTTAACAGAGGCGTGACACTGGACAGAGCAATCTTCACTACAGAGGGATTTTGATTTGTCACCCTCTGTAGTGAAGATTTGCTCTGTCCAGTGGTCACGCGCTGTTAAGTAGTGAAGATATTGTGATTGGTAGTGATGATACGAGGAATGCACCAATCAGCTGCCCCGTAGAATAGAAGGGCAGGCAGGGGGCGTGGCTTCCTTACTGCATTTTGACCATAATAAATAAAATACACTCTAGACTTTTTAAAGCAATTATGAATCACCACTCGAGAAGATAACTCATGGTTTTTTACTTCTAAATATAGGTACTAGCTAATAAAATATTGACGTTCATAAGTTTTTTTTAATTAATGTATTTAACCCCTTGAGGCCCAGAACGTAATTTCCATTGTAATTTTGGTACCATTAGACAATTTTTAGTGACTATAAGCAGTTTTATAGCTATGACCTGTTTAGTATCCTTGTCCACTAACTCATTTGGTATTTTCAGTGACTTAGTTATTTTATGGCTAACTTGATATGACCACTTTATATAGCCAAGGAAAGATCTGGGCGTGAAGGGGTTAAAAAAAATATCAGTTCAATATCTAGACTAGCCCTTTGAAAACTGATCATCTATTACGCTATTAGCATTACTAGTAACAACTGTACATACACTAGAACAAAACATACAGTTCTCCTCTCACCTGTCGCCTGGCTGTGAATGACCCTGTAACACCTTAGAGGTCTTCAGAGGTCATCTTGTACAGGCCAGTGTTGCATTTTGGCCACTAAAGGCCGGTCACCACTACAGCCACTCCAGCGGTGATGATGGTGACGTCACTGTTGGGCGGTGAACGGCAGTGGCGGCCGTACAAGCGGACTGGTGGGAACCGGCCCTAAGACACCACCATTTCTTCACCGCCATCACTCCTTCATGCCACACAAACTGTCATGGCAACAAAATATTGATCCATAAATAACATGAAAGTAGAAATATCTCAGTGAAGTCATGTAAGTAGTGGTGGGGAAATGTTGGTCTAGGAATAAACATTATTAATACTACTACTTATAACATGATGGTACTCTTAACCCCTTGAGGCCCATAACGTAATTTTCATTGTAATATAACCACCATTCAACGATTTTAATGAACATAAGCAATATTATATAGATATGACCTGTTTAACCCCTTCACACCCAGATCTTTCCTTTGCTATAGAAAATCATATGTTGTCAAGCCATAAAATTACAGAGTCACTGAATATAGCAAATTAGTTAGTGGAAATGGATACTAAACAGGTCATAGCTATAAAACATTGCTTATAGTCACTAAAAATCGTCTAATGGCACCCAAGTTATAATGGAAATGACGTTCTGGGCCTCAAGGGGTTAATATTCTTGTATTATATAGACATGACCTGTTTAAGGTGGTGGTGTGCACGGTAAACAACACTAATGAATTAAGTATAAACAAACCTGAACAAGACACACATGTATCAATCAATCATTGGGGGCATACGCCGGGGGGCGCGTCGCCACTCCCGGGGGTCACCACGCGCGAGTTCCCATACCAAGCAACTCTCGACAAGAAACATCAACTTGCCCCAGCCACGAGCCTTGTGGGCGCCCCCTTGGCCTCCTCCACGCCGGATTGTCTCTTACAGATACAACCCGATGGGAAGGATCGGTTTCAGGGTAGCGTGCCACATGCCCATATAGCCCAAGTTGGCGCCGACGGACTATGCAGGTACATGACACATGTTCCTGCTATTCCTCTATTCCATACAGACACATGTATAGTTATGTTAAAAAAAAAAAAAAAATTGGCCAGTCCTTTGTTCTGTATAAGAAAAGAAAAGAAAAAAAATAATAATAATATAAAAAAAAAAATCCTATGCCCCAGGTCCAAGCCAGCTGCCAATACTTCTTCACCACCACCACCACCACACCACCACCATGCATGTCATCACCATCACACTCTTCTTAAACTGCTTAGGAAAGGCACAACACTATAACACTGACATATGAACACTACCCCACACCTATGAGAGGCCACGTCTGCCACCACACATGTAACACTCTGTCCACCACCACCACCACCACCCATTGCCACACTCCTGCCACCACACATGAAACACTCTGTCCACCACCACCACCACCCATTGCCACACTCCTACCACCACACATGTAACACTCTGTCCCCACCACCCACCCATTGTCACACTCTACCACCACAGATGTAACACTCTGTCCACCCCCACCACCACCCATTGTCACACTCCTACCACCGCACATGTAACACTCTGTCCACCACCACCACCACCACCCCATTGCCACACTCCTACCACCGCACATGTAACACTCTGTCCACACCACCACCACCACCCATTGTCACACTCCTGCCACCACAGATGTAACACTCTGTCCACCACCACCACCACCCATTGTCACACTCCTACCACCGCACATGTAACACTCTGTCCACCACCACCACCACCACCCATTGCCACACTCCTACCACCCCACATGTAACACTGTCCACCACCACCCATTGCCACACTCCTACCACCACACATGTAACACTCTGTCCACCACCACCACCACCCATTGCCACACTCCTGCCACCACACATATAACACTGTCCACCACCCATTGCCACACTCCTGCCACCACACATGTAGCACTCTGTCCACCACCACCACCCATTGCCACACTCCTACCACCACACATGTAACACTCTGTCCACCACCACCACCACCCATTGCCACACTCCTACCACCACCACCACCCATTGCCACACTCCTGCCACCACAAATGTAACACTGTCCACCACCCATTGCTACACTCCTACAACCACACATGTAACACTGTCCACCACCATTGCCACACTCCTCCCACCACACATGTAACACTGTCCACCACCCATTACCACACTCCTACAACCACACATGTAACACTCTGTCCACCCCCCATTGCCACACTCCTGCCTCCACACATGTAACACTGTCCACCACCCATTGCCACACTCTTACAACCACACATGTAACACTCTGTCCACCACCCATTGCCACACTCCTGCCACCACACATGTAACACTCTGTCCACCACCACCACCACCCATTGCCACACTCCTACCACTACACATGTAACACTCTGTCCACCACCACCACCACCCTTGTCACACTCCTGCCACCACAGATGTAACACTCTGTCCACCACCCATTGCCACACTCCTACCACCACACATGTAACACTCTGTCCACCACCAACACCACCCATTGCCACACACCTACCACCACACATGTAACACACTGTCCACCATACCACCACCCATTGCCACACTCCTACCACCACACATGTAACACTCTGTCCACCACCAACACCACCCATTGCCACACTCCTGCCACCACACATGTAACACTGTCCACCACCCATTGCTACTCCTACAACCACACATTTAACGCTGTCCACCACCCATTGCCACACTCCTGCCACCACACATGTAACACTGTCCACCACCCATTCCCACACTCCTGCCACCACCCATTGCCACACTCCTGCCACCACACATGTAACACTGTCCACCACCCATTGCCACACTCCTGCCACCACACATGTAACACTGTTCATCACCCATTGCCACACGCCTACCACCACACATGTAACACTCTGTTCACCACCCATTGCCACACGCCTACAACCACACTTGTCCACACAACACACCACCTCAAAAGTGGACCTTCATGTGGCTGGCAATATCACCCTTCGTCTTGAAACACTTCTTACAAACATCACATTTGAACTCCCTCAAACCACTGTGTCTCAAGGTGTGTGTGGTGAGGTTAGAGTTCTTATTAAATCTTTTCCCACACTCCAGACATTGATATTTCTTAACACCACTGTGTGTCAGGGTGTGTGTGGTGAGGGTAGACTGCCGAGTAAATCTTTTCCCACACTCCAGACATTGATGATTTTTAACACCACTGTGTGTCAGGGTGTGTGTGGTGAGGGCAGACTTTAGAGTAAATCTTTTCCCACACTCCAGACATTGATATTTCTTAACACCAGTGTGTTTCAGGATGTGTTGGATGAGGTTAGACTTATCACTAAATCTTTTTCCGCACTCTACACATTCATGATTTTTAACACCACTGTGTGTCAGGGTGTGTATGGTGAGGGCAGACTTCTGAGTAAATTTTTTCCCACACTCCAGACATTGATAATTTTTAACACCACTGTGTATCACGGTGTGTCTGGTGAGGGCAGACTTCTGAGTAAATTTTTTCCCACACTCTACACATTCATGATTTTTAGCACCACTGTGTGTACTCAGGTTGTACAAGTGCTTCATGTGAATCTTCACGTGCTGGGCAATATTACTCTTTGTCTTGAAACACTTGCCACAAACATCACATTTGAACTCCTTCATATCAGAGTGTCTCAAGGCGTTGGTGGGTGAGGGCAGACTTAAAAACTAAATCTTTTCCCACACTCCAGACATTCATGTTTTTTATCACCACTGTGTGTCAGGGTGTGTTTGGTGAGATTAGACTTACAACTAAATTTTTTCCCACACTCCAAACATTCATAATCTTTGACGCCACTGTGGGTCAAGAAATGTCTCTCAAGCAGACTCTTAATTCTGAATGATTTACTACATTGTGAGCAACAAAACTGCCTCTCTCCTTCTTGGCCTGAGCTGCCTGCCTCCAGGTGATTCTTGCCATCCCTCCTGTGCCTCCCCACAGCTGAGGCACACTGCTGCTGCTGCTCCCGGCCACTGGTGGTGCTGCTGCCTCCTGCCACGGCCTCCACCGCAGCAATATTCGCGGCAGCACACATGGCGGCCGGTCCTGCAGGAAGCTTTAGGGATGCCGGCGCGAGATGCCTTAGTGTGGAGCAGAACACCCAGCTGGGACTGTGATCTCAGCACCTGCAACAGTGGTCACAGTCAGGACACAGAGAGCCAGCTGGGAGTGTGATCTCAGCACCTGCAACAGTGGTCACAGTCAGGACACAGAGAGCCAGCTGGGAGTGTGATCTCACCACCTGCAACAGTGGTCACAGTCAGGACACAGAGAGCCAGCTGGGAGTGTGATCTCACCACCTGCAACAGTGGTTACAGTCAGGACACAGAGAGCCAGCTGGGAGTGTGATCTCACCACCTGCAACAGTGGTCACAGTCAGGACACAGAGAGCCAGCTGGGAGTGTGATCTCAGCACCTGCAACAGTAGTCAGTCAGGACACAAGAGAGACAGCTGGGAGTGTGATCTCAGCACCTGCAACAGTGGTCACAGTCAGGACACAGAGAGCCAGCTGGAGTGTGATCTCACCACCTGCAACAGTGGTCACAGTCAGGACACAGAGAGCCACGCACTGCCTTCACACTGTACACACACCCTGCAGGACCCACACCCTGCTACCGATAAACGTGCACACCCTGGGCTTCCTGCACACCCGATAAAGTCTTAGGGAATGACTATCCTATTCCTGGAAAAATCTCGAGTTAAATCTTTAACTACAAGGGTAAAGCTGCAGTTTAATACAACACATGGACATTGGTACGTAACCTGACATAACTGACCCCTCGCTAGTTCACTATAGTCCACCTCCTATTTTTTTTTTCTTTCTTTTCTTCTATTTTTGCAGGTTCCCCATATTCTTCACTGTCACATCTTTCATATCCAACAATCTGAAAGGAAATATATTAATTAGTAGTGAAGATACAGCGAAGAGAGGCAGACAAATAAATTAAGGATCGCTATAAGAAATGGACCGTTAAAAATAACAATTTTTTCCGAAGGTCACTGCACTAAAACTATTGCATTTATGATCAAGTCCCTGTAGGTACTATTGGTAAAATGGTTGAACTTCTTCATATAAAGTTTTTAGCTCTCTAAGTAAACCCGTCAAGGTGGCATGGTTGGTAGAGTCGTGAGCTCGCGTGCAGAGTCCCTGCATTCGGTCAGCGGTTCGAGTCCACCAAGTTCGTCCTGGCGTGGTGGCGCTTTGTATAGTCAATAACCTTGTACTTGGTACTTGCAAAGTGTCTACATAGGATCAAGTATCTTATCTTATCCTCTCCTCTTCCTCGCCAGGAACAATCGCCAGGTGACACCTCAAACACCCTCTAATGGACCTCCTCCTCCACCACATGTCTAAAGAATATTGTCCTAAAAGACCCCAAAAATAATATACATAAAGGAGGAGGAGGTGGAGGAGGAGGAGGAGGAGAAGTGAGGAATAACGTGAAGCCAAATGTTGTGTGGAGAAATGGTGTCTAGATAGGATCAAAGTATATAGTATCTCTAAGTAAATTTGGTTTAGTCCCTATCGGTTTTTTAATGCCGAAATGGACAGAAAACAGGTGCCACTACCTTAAGCTTAGATGTCTTAGTTTTATGTTTCTTGATTTATTGGAAGGTTTGTTCATTCATTAAGCCGCTATTTACGCCGTCATGATGTCTGGGTAGCGGAAAGTACTCTCGGTGTTCACCCTGTGACGTCACCACTTGCCCCCAATAATCAAACCTAACCTCCGCCTCAGCAAATCTAACCTAACCTCTTTGTGGAAGAGTTCCGCCCCCTCGACAATCTAACCTAACCTCTTAACAGGCCCCCTAGACCCCCCCACCCCCCTCGGCAACCTAACAAAGTTGTACCTGACCTCTTAGCGGGGAGGGGGAGGATTTCTCGACACTCCGGTCATCATTCTGTTGGTGAGGATCGTCAGGTTCACACGTCTCTGGACTCAGAAGAAATCCAATCCATTAGCCTTGATCTAGGGAATTTTTACAACACCCCTAACTCACAAACTAAGTGGTTGCGAGGCATATTACATTACTAGCCGCAAAGCCGCCCTCCGGGCGGACTTTTTGGCTAGCTCCTGCGGAGGCTATTGGTGGGCCTTCGGCCCACCACCCGTGTTTGGTGGGCCTTCGGCCTACCAAACATGGACTCTCCAGATAGCCCCTTCTAACTTTCCTGAAATCATGGATGTAGAAATGTATGTATTCCCCCCACCCATTCACTCACCCATTACCATCCCCCCACCCATTCACTCACCCATTTCCCATCACCCCCTACCCATTCACTCACCCATTACCCATCACCCCCCACCCATTCACTCACCCATTACCCATCACCAAAACACCCATTCACTCACCCATTACCCATTCACTCACCCCCACCCATTCACTCACCCATTACCCATCACCACACACCCATTCACTCACCCATTACCTCCCACCCATTACCCATCACCCCCCACCCATTCACTCACCATTACCCATCGCCCTCCACCCATTCACTCACCCATTACCCATCACCCCCACCCATTCACTCACCCATTACCCATCACCACACACCCATTACCCATCACCCCCCACCCATTCACTCACCCATTACCCATCACCCCCCACCCATTCACTCACCCATTACCCATCACCACACACCCATTCTCTCACCCCTTACCCATCACCCCCCACCCATTCACTCACCCATTACCCATTCACTCACCCATTACCCATCACCCCCCACCCATTCACTCACCCATTCACTCACCCATTACCCCCCACCCATTCACTCACCCATTACCATCACCACACACCCATTACCCATCACCCCCCCCATTCACTCACCCCTTACCCATCACCACACACCCATTCACTCACCCATTACCCATCACCCCCCACCCATTACCCCCATCACCCACCCACCTATTCCCCACCCATCACACCCCAACCCATCACCCCCATTCACCCANACTCTTGTAAACCGCCCCCTCGATAACCTAACTCTTAACAGCCCCTAGACCACCCACCCCCTCCCCGAAAAGTTGTACCTGATCTTAGCGGGGAGGAGGATTCTCGACTCGCATCATTCGTTGGTGAGGATCGTCAGGTTCACACGTCTCTGGACTCAGAAGAAATCCAATCCATTAGCCCTTGATCTAGGGAATTTTTACAACACCCCTAACTCACAAACTAAGTGTTGCGAGGCATATTACATTACTAGCCGCAAAGCCGCCCTCCGGGCGGACTTTTTGGCTAGCTCCTGCGGAGGCTATTGGTGGGCCTTCGGCCACCACCTGTGTTTGGTGGGCCTTCGGCCTACCAAACATGGACTCTCCAGATAGCCCCTCTAACTTTCCTGAAATCATGGATGTAGAAATGTATGTATTCCCCCCACCCATTCACTCACCCATTACCCATCACCCCCACCCATTCACTCACCCATTACCCATCACCCCCTACCCATTCACTCACCCATACCCATCACCCCCCACCCATTCACTCACCCATTACCCATCACACACACCCATTCACTCACCCATTACCCATTCACTCACCCCCCACCCATTCACTCACCATTACCCATCACCACACACCCATTCACTCACCCATTACCTCCCACCCATTACCCATCACCCCCACCCATTCACTCACCCATTACCCATCGCCCTCCACCCATTCACTCACCCATTACCCATCACCCCCACCCATTCACTCACCCATTACCATCACCACACACCCATTACCCATCACCCCCCCACCCATTCACTCACCATTACCCATCACCCCCCACCCATTCACTCACCCATTACCCATCACCACACACCCATTCTCTCACCCATTACCCATCACCCCCCACCCATTCACTCACCCATTACCCATTCACTCACCCATTACCCATCACCCCCCACCCATTCACTCACCCATTCACTCACCCATTACCCCCACCCATTCACTCACCCATTACCCATCACCACACACCCATTACCCATCACCCCCCACCCATTCACTCACCCATTACCCATCACCACACACCATTCACTCACCCATACCCATCACCCCCACCCATTACCCATCACCCCCCACCTATTCCCTCACCCATCACCCCCAACCCATCACCATTCACTCACCCATCACCCACACCCATTACCCATCACCCCACCCATTCACTCACCCATTACCCATCACCCTACATCAAGGCTTCCTCAATTCTCGCAACCCACTTTTGTTTTCACAATTCTCGCTAATAGGCTGCTAAAAAAAAAAAAAAAAAAAGTGATCGGATCATCTCATAAGTGGGCTTATGACCTTCCCCTGGTCAACCTGATTCCAAAAATGTGCCATATGAGGTGTTTGCGCACGGGGGGCGGACCTATACCACACACACACACACACAGACACACCACTTCGCTTATATTATTATAGATATTAAATACAATATAGGCGATGTTGGAAAAGTCTTATGGCTATTAACCAGGGTAGAACAAGAAGTAAACGGATTCAAGCTGGAAAAGCGTAGATTTAAAAAGGAAATAGGGAGAAACTGGTTCACAAATAGGGTGTGAATGATTGGAATGGATTCAGTCGTCCAGGTGGTCAATGCGGAGTCTATTGGGGTCTTTAAAGGGAGGCTGGATAAATTCATGGATGGGGATGAAAGGTGGATGTAGGTAGTGTTAAGTAACAGGAACTACCACGTGTAGGTCTCCAGCCTCTTGTAGCTTCCTTATGTTCTTATGTTCTTATATCTCTCTGCTTTACTGAACGCAACCTTCAGGGAGGTGTAGTCAGTTCGTACAGCAGTAGATTCGTACACCAAAAAGTTGTTTCGTAGTCTATATGAAACCATAGTCGTTTCGTACTCTCAGCTCAGAGTTGAACTTGATTACTAGTTATGATTCGACCACCAGGTATGTACGAAAAAACTCAAAATCAGTGTACGAAACAACTAACAAAACCTGGGTACGAAACAACTTGTGTAGGAAACTCCCTGTCACCCCTTCAGTGGCGTGAAGCTTGAGTGTTATTATTAGTTAGTATTTATTTAATTATTATTTATTAGTAACAGGAACTACCTCGTATAAGTCTCGCGGCCTCTTGTAGCTTCCTTATTTTTTTTCTTACGTTCTTATGTCAAAGCAGTGATTGTGAGCCGCTCATATTTTGGTCTCTCGGACCAATAGTGTTTTGACGATAACTTATTCAATATAGATTTTGAAAGTGCCAGTATTATGTGTTTATTGATGGGTTTTTATTTATACATGACGGTGTTTTGGTACTTTCAACCAGTCATTGAGTGCGAGGTTAAAAGTACTCTTTTCCTAAATGTTTTGATGTGTTAAGAATGTTTGTCACAATCCAAAATCGTCGGAAATGCATAATTTTGCAGTTATCCCGGCTTTCGGTAGGCTTCTCAACCAACGTCCAGGTTAGTTTATAGTGGGCCCCAGTTGTCGTGGTCCCGTGGGTGGAGCGGTCCAAGTCCGCGGTGGGCCCACATCACCCCACTACCCCCGCCAGGTCACCACCCTCCGCACCTCATACTCTCGGATGACCGGGGGTGGCTGTGTCAAAGCCCACTCCCTTACAAAACTTTTTTTAAGAACTTTTAATAAATTTACAAAAAGTAAATATTCCTCAAAACACTAATATATTTTTTCGCAAAGTATGTAGGTATGTAAAATACGGGTGCGTCTTATGCCCCGGCAAATACGGTAGTTAATGTAATAGCACAGTATGAGAGAGTCCTCATCAGCCTGTCAAAGGTGAACGTGACACCACTGCGGGAAACCCACCACTCCACCCCAGGGGCCAGGTTAAGGGGCCGACTATAGTGAACTAGCGAGGGGTCAGTTATGTCGGGTTTTACGTAACCAATGTCCATGTGTTGTATTAAAATGCAGCTTTACCCCTTTTAGTTAAAGATTTAACTCGAGATTTTCCCCGGAATAGGATAGTCATTCCCCAAGACTTATCGGGTGTGCAGGAAGCCCAGGGTGTGCACGTTTATCGGTAGCAGGGTGGGGTCCTGCAGGGTGTGTGTACAGTGTGAAGGCAGTGCGTGGCTCTCTGTGTCCTGACTGTGACCACTGTTGCAGGTGTGAGATCACACTCCCAGCTGGCTCTCTGTGTCCCGACTGTGACCACTGTTTTCAGGTGCTGAGATCACACTCCCAGCTGGCTCTCTGTGTCCTGACTGTGACCCCCTGTTGAGGTGGTGAGATCACACTCCCAGTGGCTCTCTGTGTCCTGACTGTGACCACTGTTGTAGGTGGTGAGATCACACCCAGCTGGCTCTCTGTGTCCTGACTGTGACCACTGTTGCAGGTGCTGAGATCACACTCCCAGCTGGCTCTCTTGGTTTCCCCCGGACTGTGGGGCCACTGTTGCAGGTGGTGGATTACACTCCCCGCTGGCTCTCTGTGTCCTGACTGTGACACTGTTGCAGGTGCTGAGATCACACTCCCAGCTGGCTCTCTGTGTCCCCGACTGTGACCACTGTTGCAGGTGTGAGATCACAATCCCAGCTGGCTCTCTGTGTCCTGACTGTGACCACTGTTGCAGGTTGTGAGATCACACTCCCAGCTGGCTCTCTGGTCCTGACTGTGACCACTGTTGCAGGGCTGAGATCACACTCCCAGCTGGCTCTCTGTGTCCTGACTGTGACCACTGTTGAGGTGCTGAGATCACACCCCCAGCTGGCTCTCTGTGTCCTGACTGTGACCACTTTGCAGGTGGGGGAGATCACACTCCCAGCTGGCTCTCTGTGTCCTGACTGTGACCAATGTTGCAGGTGCTGAGATCACACTCCCAGGGGCTCTCTGTGTCCTGACTGGGGACCACTGTTGCAGGTGCTGAGATCACACTCCCGCTGGCTCTCTGTGTCCTGACTGTGACCACTGTTGCAGGTGCTGAGATCACACTCCCAGCTGGCTCTCTGTTGTCCTGACTGTGCCCACTGTTGCAGGTGCTGAGATCACATCCCCCATTTTGTGAATACTATTTCAAAATCAAAGCATAAAATGTACATAAACTTTTACTATAGATAAAAGCAATAAACACACAACCTCTGTAAATTTGAGCCATCTATTGACCTTAAAAGACCCAAGAAAAAGGGGTTGGACGGAAATAGGTTAGTGTCCGGGAAATAGGTTTTGGGTTTTTTAATTCCCGGACACTTTTTGGGGCTTAATAAAATTGGCTCTGAATCATTGCATTCACATTTTTGAAGCCACTAAATGGAAGCTGAAGGCTTTTTCTTTCCATATATGTCCTTATAATTTCAATTGATTGAAACTTGAAAAAGTTAAAAGGGCAAAATAAATTTTTAAAAACGGCAATTTTTTCCTTAGCTGTCCGGAAACTAGTGCCATTACCCTATATGGCAAAAAAAAATTAATTCGTAATATCGCCAACCCTTAATTAAAAACCTAATCAATGAAATAAATGACAAACATGTGGTACTCCAAGGACTCACCCTAGGACACTCGCACCAAAATTTGGCTCACCAAGCATTAGGCTATGAACACAGTTAAAAGTTTAAGCACATACTCACAATATATTATCCATTTTTTAACACTGGATATTAAACTAAGCATGTTTTTAAACCCAACTGCAGTATCATAGCTAAATGATTGCACGAATGGAAGGTGTAATAAAAAAAAGGGGAACGTGATCCCATATCATGAAGAAAAACATTCAAAAATCATAAAAAATAAAAAATATTTACTCTTCCAAATTAAATGAAAAGTGGTGCATGGGATACTACGGGACACGCCCTCGGGTTTTTTACATAATTCGTTTCCAAAAGTTGTTCTAAAACCAATTTGTTCTAAAACCTAAAAAAATTTTCCATAATAACTATATAAAATGGATTAATCCATTCCTGACCCCCAAAATAAAGACCTTTTTAGCTGTATTTCATGCATAAAATGCCTACCTATAAATGCAATGAATTATATATTATAACATACCGTCTAAATAAAGAATAAAGTTATAGCTTTAATAGTTAATAGATAGTATTCACTGACGTCACAACATCCGGGTATTTGTTGGAGGAAAGACATGTAAACACAGCTTTTATCTGACAGTCCTGCAGCCAAACACCTCATCTCTCGGGTCTGCCCCTCCACCTGGAACAACAGGCTCGGCGATGCCCTCCGCATCACCTCCATATGCCAATACCGCAGTGACTCTTCCCCCAGCCGTGGATAAGGAAAAAGTCCCGCGTCCTGGATGTCACCCTCACTCGCCTCCGCCTGGGGCACACGACACTCACGGTTCACCTTCACCGCCTCCGTCTGTCCCCTGACCCTCACTGCCCCTGGTGTAGGAATGTTCCGGAGACTATTGAACATTTTCTGCTGCAGTGTCTGCGCTTCCACTCACACCGTGTAGTGCTACACTCTCAACTACTCGCCCTGAACGTCACCCCTTTGCCCTCCCCACCCAGCTGACGGCGGATTTTACAAGTCTGAGCCTCCAATATGGCGCGTGTGATGTCCTGTGAATACTATCTATTATTTTAAATATAGTTTAAAGCAAAATTTAGCTTAAAGCTTTTCACCTTTACACATTCACTAGCTTTCTAGGTCCCAGGGTGGCTTAGGGAAATTTAAAATAATAGAAGAAATAATGCAAAACACAAGAAAAATCGTCAAAATCAAAGAACAGATCGGAGGCGGATGTTCTCTGAGTGAGGGCCGCGGCGTGACTGACGGAAACGCGCACGGTGATGTCAGTGTTGTTCGGCAACCGGTGCAATTATAAGTTTAAAATTCTTTTCGTGAACCGATTTTCAAAAAGTGAGACGTTCGAAACCCGAGGTTTGACTGTATTTGAAACAAAACCACATCATCAATTGCCAAGTGAACAAATACAGTAGATTTAATTGATGTATGTATGTAATACAGATGTATTTACTTAACTCATTTGGCTATTGGAAGTGAAAATGGATTATTGACCAATATGGCATGGAACGAAAAAATAACGTTATTAACCGGTTACAGGGGTTTTAAAAAAGCATTTTTCCTTCGGAACAGTGAATATGATAACGTTTTTGTTTCTGTTTTTGTTCCGAGTAAAATTTTGTTCATTTCCGTTGGGTTTTCGTTCCCTTAAACCGTTCAAAGCCCTGGCCATAATATCCTGCAAAGGCATGTATTGGCTGCCTTTTCCATGGCAATGTCTGTCTTTTGTCTGGACCTTTTCCCGGGTGGCTGCCATGGTTGGTGTTGTTGTTCTCGGTAACAGAGCGTGGAGACAAATGCCTCCTCCGCTCTCGTCTCCCCAACAAAAGATCTCCCTGGTTCAGGGCTGCCAACCCAGGCTCACAGTGGTATTAGCTGTGGATCAACAGAAGACTATGTTAGCTCTCCCATGTTGGTGTCTAAAAAAAACGCGTTCTTGGCATTGGTACCACTTGAGTCTAACATGGAAGTTCCACGTTAGACTCTCCCTAGTTCATGTTAAAAAAAACCGGCCTTTTACCACACAGGACACACCCCACAGCCACGGGTACAACCACACTTGCCCCACACAACACACCACCTCAAAAGTGGATTTTCACGTGCCTGGCAATCTCACTCTTTTCTTGAAACACTTGCTACAAATATCCCCACTTGAACTCTCGCAAGCCAGTGTGTCTAAAGGTGTGTTCATTGAGTTTAGAACTGGAATAAAACCTTTTTCCCCACACTCTAGGCATTCATGTTTTTTAAACCCACCACTGTGTGTTAGGGCTGTGTGTGGTGAGGGAGACTTTTGAGTGAACATTTTCCCACACTCCAGACATTCATGATTTTTAACACCACTGTGTCCAGGGTGTGCTTGGTGAGATAACTCTTTGAGTAAACATTTTCCACACTCCAAACATTCATGATTTTTAACACCACTGTGTATCAGGGTGTGGTGGTGAGGCTATACTTTGAGTGAATGTTTTGCCACACTCAAGACATTCATGATTTTTTACACCACTGTGTGTCATGGTGTGTTTCGTGACGTCACTCTTTCTAGCAAATCTTTTCCCACACTCCAGACATTCATAATTCTTATCAACTGTGCATCACGGAATGTGCCTCAAGGCTACTCTGTGTTTGAATGTTTGTCACACTGCTGGCACTTCAACTCACTGTGTGCCTTGTGGCCTGAGCTGCCTGCCTCCAGGTGATTCTTGCCATCACTCCTGTGCCTTCCCACACCTGAGGCAGACTGATCCTGCTGCTCCCGGCCACTCATGCTGCTGTCCGGCCCCACAGCCACAACCGCAGCAAGACTCTTGCCAGCACACGCGACGCGGTCCTGCGGGAACCCTCAGGGATGCCAGAGCGAGCCGGGTCAGTGCCGGGCAGAGCAGCTGGCTTGGACTGTGACCTCAGCACCTGCAACAATGGTGACAGTCAGGACAAAGAGAGCCACGCACTGCCCTGACACTGTTCCTGCCTGCGGAGCCCACACCCCGCTTCCTGCCTCACTCACACCACACTTGGCAAGGCCTCCTCTCCTCCTCCTCTCTAGCTCCTCATCATTTCTCATGGACAACACAGCCCCGTCCTCACACGTCCAGGACCAATGCCTGCACCTCGGCACAAAACAAGAACAAAAAGAAAAAAAGTGTACGTGGAGCCAAGCCACTTACAGGAATACTTTCTTTGATAACGTTCATCTGGACACAGAAACCGTACCGATATTCCTGAATGCATATTTACCAGTGTTTCTCATGTGTGTTAACATCAAAAGTGCCCTTGGCCTGGCAAGCACAGTATTTTGTAGGGGCCGTTTTTTGTGGGAGATCCCGGTAGAATGGTCAGAGATTAGGGTGGGATGGGGAGAGGGGAGATTGGGGGGGAAAGGGGAAAATAGTAGAAATGACAAAAGTAATTCTGCACGAAAAAATGCGTTGGGGAATCCTGGGGGGAAAAAACGGGTGTTGGGGGGGGCTGTCGGGAAACGGAAGCTGTTTTCCCAGTTGCCCGGTTAAAGCATAACAGCGAGACTCTTCTACGCCTAAAGGCAATGATTGAGCCTGTAAAAATATTATATATGAATTTTGGGAAAACCCTCAAGTGCCCATCAGATGAAGGCTGTCAACACCCTACGTGAATCATGCAGTTTTTCCCAAAAAACAAGGTGCTCACTCCTACAAACACCACAGGGGGGATGTGGGTGAGATCAAGAGTAAGGTCCCCCTTTTAAAGGAAACAGAAACACTTTTGTGGGGGACCCAGCCAGGTCAACGGCACACAAGCACAAAACAAAAGGGTTTCCCAAATCTTTCTTCAACAAGTCGCTCCCTCTAAAACCCCCCACCCACGCCCATATAGACTTTATTTTCTTAGTTTAGGTTAGTTTAAAGGTTTGATTTGGGTTTTTTATTTGAGCTTTTACAAAAGGAAAGTTTTATTTTAGTCAATACGTTTTTAAAAAAAGGGATTTTAGAATTTCATCATTTTCGGATTGAAAATGTTTTTTTTAGATTTGCACGGAAAAAAACCCGGGGGTTTTATTTAAAACAATTTTATTTTAATCATGATTTAATCTAAAATCTCCCTTTTTCCCATAACTAACTATGGAAAAAAATATCTCCATTTGGGAAAAAAATCACATATTTTAAAGGAAAAAACCAACTTGTTTTTAAAACTTGCAACAGTCATAAAATACTTTTTTACCGGGGTTTGTCCGTCCCAACAACTGCCCGCGAGATTATTAACCTAAACCCAACCCCTAAAGGGGGGGGGAAAAGGGGGCCCCTGGGTGGGGAGGGTGTCTGTATGCGCATTAGAAAACCATAAAATTTTACAATCTGTATGTATATAATTTGTAAATTTTGCAGAAGTGGATTAATACTGCACAGTTTTCCCCGGCAAAATAATAAAAAAAACGAGTGGTAACGGAGATAGCGACTGCGCATTTCTCGTCATTATAACCAAACCCATCCATTGGGAAGGGTCGGAAACCCTGCGGCTTTTTACAAGAGACCTGTGCGGTCCTCCCACCTATTAAAAATGCCAAATTTTATCGAAAAAAAAAAAAAAAAAAAAGTTTAAATACTGGCATAACAAAATTTTCATATTTTACTGCAGTACAATAGTGTATGTACCTGGGGCCTGGGGCTCCAGGAAAAAAAAGGGATGAATTTTTTGTATTGTTCGATTTCCCTTCTAATTTTTAAATTTCACTCCCTCACACTGTTTTCTGGCCCAAATTTTAAGAAACTGGTCTTCTCAATTTGGATTGCCGACCTCTGGGTTTGGGGTTCGGTTTGGGGATTTTAAACCCCCCCGCAGGGGGGGGCAAGCAACCCCTCGGGAGCTGGCGAAAGCGGGGGGGACAACTTTTTTTTGTACAATTTGTCACTTCTATGGTTTTTGAGACATGATATTATTTCCCCGGCCCAGTATTAGTGTTTTTACTGATGGAGATACTGTTATCATGGGAAAAGGCGACCCCAAATTTGGTGATGAAAATTTCAAAAAATTTTTTTAAAAGGTTTTTTGGAAAAAAAAAAAAATTCCACCGAGAAAAGCAACAGTTTTTTTCAGGGGAAAAAAGTGTTCCAGAAAATGAGTGCCAGGTTTCCACCAGTCCCCCAAACTTGTTGGTTAAGAAGAGATAGGAGGTTTTAGCCTTTTTTTCAAAGATGACAAAAAATTAAGACCTAACCAGCACCCCCTTCGAGCCCCTCGTGCTGTGCTGGCACTAACCCAACCGCCCTGACCCCCTAACCCTACTGGACTTAGTTTTTTTCAAGAACCTGAAAAATTTTAATTTCGGCCATGTAGGAAAAAAAGGTTTGGCACTGTTTAAAATCACACAGATGTGTTAAGGGCTAAGAAAACACAAAAGCCAAATTTGGGCAGCTTACCCTGGAGCCCTTGTCTTAAGATTTTTCCCCGCCTCCCCCTGTCCTATTCTTTCTCCATTATATCCCTTTTCCCTTTCCCCCATTTTCAAGCCATCAATAGATCCCCCCCAGGGAGCAGTAGTATTTGGGGAACCCGCATTTACTCACCCATTAGAAAAAAAAGATGTTGTTGTTGAAATTGAAGGCAGTGATGTCGAAGTCGACGATATTTGCCCCGGTGTACAGGCAGCTGTATTTAAACACAGTCGGACATTTTATTAGTCTTCCCCAGGAAGGGCCCCGGGAGGGGGATGACGGGGGGCTCGTGATTTTGGACGGGAGCGGGGGGCCAGCAGGGTGGCGGTCAAAGGTGGGACTTTTGGGGGATGAGTTTGTTTTACCACGTAGAATTGTCGGAGTGGGGAAACGAGCCTGCGAGGACCGGGAAAGGAAAATGCTCAACGACCTTTACTTTTTGAACCAAGGCATACGGGCCGGGGTCGGGCCCCGGGGCGGGGGAGATGCGGCATGCATTATCTTGATATCTTTATTTTCTTTATTGCAAAAGTCGTGCACTTGATCTTATCTTGAGTTACAGGTGGCCTTTTTTTATAGGCCAAACCTTTAACCGGGGCTCCTGTGTCTTGTTTTTTGTTTTTGTTTTAGGGTGTAAGTTATTTTTCTATTCTCATTTTAAACCCCCAAATTTTTTCCAAAAACTCTTTCACTGTCTCAAACATCCGTCCACTTGTCCACCACACAGTCCCAGCGTAATAAATCCATTTTCTTCCGTCCTTCAACCACCTCGTTATGTCACTCCCTTTCAGTAAAACCACACGTCATTTCATTCTCTCCCCGCTATACTTCTACATTCTGTACAATGTTCCACTGTTTTATCCTCCCCCAGCACCATTGGCACACTTTGTGCCTGACTCGGACCATCTGTAGTTCCTTGCTTTACATTAAGACTGTGTTCTGGTGGGAAAAGAAGGGCGCCACCCCGGGTTTCCATCATACACACTTTCATACGCTGGTGCCCCCTTTCTCCTTCTAGGTTTCTTTTTTTCCCCCCCTTTTTCCCAAATTTCTCACCCCCCCATACTTCACAACTCTACGATCTCGTTTTTTCCCCTTCCACATCCCACTCAAAGGGCCCTTTTTCACCATTCAACATGCCTTCAATTAAATTTGGGCTCCATCTATCAGTTTATACATCCA
>JACEEZ010008442.1:15000-38863 GCA_016584305.1 Chionoecetes opilio | reverse complement strand
ACCAAAAAAAACCCCACCACGCACGCACGCACGCACGCAGCACGCACGCACGGCACGCACGCACGCCGCACCCGCAACGCACGGCCCCCCCCCCCGCACGCACGCACGCACCCGCACGCCCCGCACGCACGCCGCACCGCACGCACGCCCACGCACGCACGCACCCCACCCCCCCCCCACCCCCCCACACACACCACACACCACACAAACCCACCACACACCAACCACCACACCAGAAACGAAGGCAAGTCACAGGTGGTTTATTTGCATTAGGTGAAGGCAACGGTGTGATCTTCATGTGAGGCTAACTCTCTTCTCTCTCTCTCTCTCTCTCTCTCTCTCTTCTCTCTCTTCCCTCTCTTCTCCTCTCCTCTCTCTCTCTCTCTTCCCCTTCCCCTCTCCTCTTCTCTCTCTCTCTCTCTTTCTCTCTCTCTCTCTCTTCTCTCTCTCTCCTCTCTCTCAACAATAAAATACAATGATATGTAACTTTTTACTAAAAATAGATTTCAGAGTAATAATTAGAAATGGAATCGTATTCCCCGCTGTCCGTAGTATGTGTGTTGTGTGTTAGTGCGTGTGTGTGTGTGTGTAAGTGTGTTTGTGTGTCGTGTGATGGGTGCGGTGTTATGTGTGCAGTGTTGTGTGTGTGTAGGTTTATGTGTTTGTGTGTGTGTGTCCGTGTTGTGTGTGTGTATGTTGTCCTCGGTGTGTGTGTGGGGTCGTGTGTGTCTGTTGCTTTCTTGTGTTGTGTGTTGTTGTTTGTGTCGTGTGTTATGTCGTGTGTATAGTTGTATGTTGTGTGATGTGTTTGGTGGTGAGGGATGTGTTTTGGTGTGTATTTGTGTGTGTGTGTGTGTGTGGTGTGTGGTTTTTGTTGTGTGTGTGCGTGTGTGTGTGGTGTTGTGTGCGTGTGTGTGTGTGTGTATGTGTGTGTGTGTGTGTGTGTGTGTGTGTGTGTGTGTGTGTGGTGTGTTGTGGTGTTGTGTGTTTGTGGTGTGTGTGTGTGTGTTGTGCGTGTGTATGTGGTGTTGTTTGTTGTGACGTGTGTGTGTGTCTGTGTTCGTGATATTTCCTACACGCACACCACCTCCAATCATTTTTTTTTTTACATTATCATTTTTTAGGTTGGCATTAGCTCATTGCCTTGTAGTCTCCGAGTCTTTGATATTATACCATTATACTCACAGGCTGTATATTGTCCAGGTACAGTTTTTATTTGATCTTGTTTACATTATTTCGTTTTTTTATCATTATTTTGTATTATCTTTTAACGGGAGTGGACCGCCGCTTCGCTTCCTTCCGCCAATTTAGCTTATCAAAATATTTCGTTGACGCTATACGATAATTTCCAATGTGTGATCATAACTATCATTAACGCCCTTATGAGTCATGAATGCGCCACTTGTACACACACACACACACACACACACACACACACACACACACAACACACATACACACACACACAGACACACACACACACAAACAACACACACACCACACACACACACACACACACACACACACACCAATACACACACACACACACACACACACACACACACACACACACACACCACACACACACACACACACACACACACACACACACACACACACACACACATACACACACACACACACACACACACACACACACACACACACACACACACACACACACACACACATGATAAAATATATTATGAGCTGCATATTATTATTTAGTTGGAACACGCAGAGTGAATATAAACTGGGCGATTATAATTATTTGATATTGTGCTACAACTTCTCTCCCTCCTCCTCCTCCTCCTCCTCCTCCTCCTCCTCCTCCTCCTCCTCTTCCTCATGTAATATATTCTCCTAGATCAGTCTTGCATCATTAAAACCTTCTTTCCTTACATTCGAAGCAGCATCTTGCCTCTTAGATCACTTGTGTTGGCAGTAATGGCCTTGTGTTTATATCTTTACCCTTTGATACATTCGTTCCTTTGTATTCCTGTGTACACTTCTGCCTTTCCATACCTCCCTCATTGTCTTCTGGTCTACGTAGCCTATGCCATTGTAGTTATATTTTACTGTCAACATTTTACTGTCTACATTACTTTTCAAAATTTTCTTCATAACACCAGTAGATTGTTTTGCTATTAATCTTTTTTAAGCCTGTTTCCGTTACCTCTCATTTTTAGCATTCTATATTTTTTTTCATGAATTAATATGACAGAATAAGTATTTCACAACATAAGGAACACAACGAGCAACTCAATGCAGAGGGAAATCAGCCCCGTAGCCAACTCACAACAGCAAAACAACACACTAGAACATCACAGCCATCTTGTTATACTTCATTTCATAGCAGAACTATCGCATTAGAAAATTTGTATCTCGCAGCAGTATAGAAGAACCGAAGCCAGGCGTCGTTTCACACCACATTCGAGAACAACAACAACACACACACACACACACACACACACACACACACACACCACCACACACACACACACACACACACACACACACACACACACACACACACACACACACACACACACACACACACACACACACACACACACACACACACCCTCGTAAGGCCTTCATAGCATTACAAACACCTCATTACCCTCTCGCTTCGACACGTTCTATACTTGAAAACACAACGTCTCTCTCTCTCTCTCTCTCTCTCTCTCTCTCTCTCTCTCCTCTCTCTCTCTCTCTCTCTCTCCTCTCTCTCTCTCTCTCTCTCTCTCTCTCTCTCTCTCTCCCCCTCTCAAAACTCTTCCTGTACCCCTATCTCACAATCCTACCCCAATCACTACATCCTCCTACTCCTACTCCTACTACTCCTACTCCTACTCCTACTCCTACTACTACTACTACTACTACTACACCTCCCTCCCTCCCTTCACCCCCTCCCCCCATGTTGCCGCTGCCTCGCCTTGACCCCCCTTCCTCCCCCAGCATCGTTATTAGCAAGTGTCTATTCTTATGGTGGCCAGCTGACCCTCTCTCACACCGCCACACATTACACACCACCTGAAAAATGTTCGTGAAGCATCCAATGTCCGCTATGTTGCCACCGCACTCCCTCATTTCTGTCTTCTGCCTCCTCCTTCTCCTCCTCCCTCCTCCTCCTCCTCCTTCCTCCTCCTCCTCCTCCTCTTTCTTCCTCTTTGTCCACCTTTGTTTCTTCTTTCTCTCTCGCTTTCTAATTTTCTTTATCTTTCCAATTGTATTTCTTTTTTTGGGGGGTCTATTTTTTTATGTTTTCAGCGTCCTCTTCCTCTTCCTTACTGTCGTCGTTGTCGTGTTCTTCTTCTTCCTCCTCCTCCTCCTCCTCCTCCTCCTCCTCCCCTCCTCCTCCTCTTCTCCTCCTTTCCTCCTCCTCCTCCTCCTCCTCCTCCTCCTCCTCCTCCTCCTCCTCCTCCCCCTCCTCTTCCTCTTCCTCCTACTCTTCATGGTCCCTAGTCCTCCTCCTTTTCCTCCTCCTCCTCCTCCACCGCTTACCTATATCCCGTTCTGCCCCTATCACTCTTCCTTTCACCCTCCTCTTTCCTTCACATGTTTATCCATATTTCTGGAGAGGATGGCATTGAAAACTCTGGGGTTGTGGTGGTGGTGGTGGTGGTGGTGGTGGCGGTGGTGGCGGTGGTGGTGGTGGTGGTGTTGGCGGTGGTGGTGGTGGTGGTGGCGGTGGTGGTGGTGGTGGTGGCGGTGGTGGTGGTGGTGGTTGGTGGTAGCATGTAAGAGGACGCGTCAAAAAAAATACTGTTGTCTTAGAATTGTGGTGTTATTGGAAGCAAAGAGTAAATAGAGAAAAGACAAAAAAAGAAAGGCAGGAATCAGAATTAGAATACAATAATAGTACTAATGGTGTTTGATGATAGTAGGAGCATTACTAGTAGAGATAGAAAAATGGTATTGATGATGATGATGATTAGGGGGAAGGAAGAAGACAAAGAGAAAACTATTTCGTGCTGATATGAAAAAAAGGAGAAAAGAGACGGTGAATATTATGGCAGCACAAAATCGATGAATTCCAAAGATGCATTGTTTTATGTTTATTGATTCGTGTTTCTCTCTCTCTCTCTCTCTCTCTCTCTCTCTCTCTCTCTCTCTCTCTCTCTCTCTCTCTCTCTCTCTCTCTCTCTCTCTCTCTCTCTCTCTCTCTCTCTCTCTCTCTCTTTTTCTCTCTTCCTCCCTCCTAAATTACCCAGACTTTGAACATGAGTGAGTGAGTGAGCAAATAATTCAGCGAGCAAGTGGGCAAGCGAATGAGCGATAGAGTGAGTGAGTGGACGAACGAGCGAACAGGTGAATAAAAATAAACCCAAACACGAGAACGAGTGACCAGTTGAACGGAACTCGCTGTTGCGTATCGCCGGACCACATTTACCGCAACGCATTTCCACTTTCTGTTGTTGGGTGCATTTTTTATCTCTCCTCCCTTTACCTAACCCTGGCACCTGTAACACCTCTGCCCACAACACATACACACCTGACACTACACACCACCTCACACACCCGGCACCCAGGACCTACCATCACTACCTCCCTCCATACCATCACTCTCCCTCCCTCTCCTCTCTCATGGCAGTCCTGTAGGTCCTTCGCCGCGGTGGTACATAGCGGGCAGGTAACATACGACAGCCCGGGGTCCCAGCGTCGCCCAGGACCGTCCATCTCCTGCAGGGGCACCTTAGGGAGGGACTGAGGGGAGGGGGGGAGGAAGCCAGCCGTCCTTTATCAGGGAAGAATGTACGGTGGTGAAACACGTCACCTGGGAGCCCTAACACCGGGACAGACAGACGGATGGAGCTTTGCCCTCGCCCACCCTCACTTTTCAAGGCCGTATTTGCCCACGATCCTCACATTTTAGGACCCCATTTCTCCCCCTCCTTCCCCACACCCAACCCCCTTCCTCTCCTCCTCCTCCTCCTCCTCCCAGTCTACCCCGCCCCTCACCTTCACTCCTCGTGCCCTTCGAAGCTACACCTTGTACGTACGTGCGCGGCATGCTGATGGGTCTTGTCTTCCTCCACTTTTTCTTCTTTGCTTCTGCTTCATGGACTGCGACTTTATTGCTGCTGCTCCTGCTGCTGCAACTACTGCATTATTCCTCCTCTTACTACTCTTATAACAAATATTACTACTACTACTACTACCACTCCTTTTTCTATACTACTACTACTACTACTACTACTATACTACTACTACTACTACTACTACTTCTTACTACTACTACTACTACTACTACTACTACTACTACTACTACTACTACTACTACTACTACTACTACTATTACTACTACTACTGCGATTACTATTAATTCTACTACTACTGGGATTACTACTACCACTTCTGCTACTACGTAATGCGACTGCTAGTACTATAGCTACAACCAGTACTTCCATCGTGGTATTATTATCATTTTTAATATAATTATTATTATTATTATTATTATTATTATTATTATTATTATTATTATTATTATTATTATTATTATCATTTACTATCATTATTATTATTATTATTTTTATTATCATTCATTATTAATATTATTATCATTTAATGCCTAGAGGCAAGAATCGAACCCACGTGCGGGCGTCGGTGCCCACCTAGCCACTTGAAGGTGCAAAACTAGAGACAGGCACCCGTGCCCGCCTCTATACCCGACCCTCGCGGTGGGGGCGGCGTGAATATAATCCATTCGGCCAAGGCTTACAACAAATAATGTCATATAAAACAAGTATTATTATAATTATTTTTATTATCATTATCATTACTGTTATTATTATTATCATCATTATTTCTTCTTATTATTATTACTATTATTATGACTGATAATTATAGAAGCAACATTAATGATAGTAGTATTAATAATAGTAATAGTAGTATAAGCAGCAAAAGCGGCAGTATCAGTATTGGTATTAGTTGTACCTATGTGATGTTTATGATAATGATAATTATAATAGTAATATTAATAGAAAAATACAAAAAGAGGGTGATAATAATGATAATGATAATAATAGTACATTAATACCGATGATAAAAAAGTAAAAACAAAACATCCACAGCAGTACTTATTATTTCATCAAACTCAACACCTTGTCACAAATGCAACAACAATTACTACTACAGCAACAAGGAAGCGAGGAAGCAGCAACACATGTCATAATTTTCCCCGCCAAGTCCTACCACCGTGACAAGCCTCGCTCACTGCCGCTGCCGGGTGATTGGCGGGCAGCGACACGGACACACCTGGGGAGACAAGGCACCGCACGCCCTCCTGCTGACCGTGTGTGTGTGTTGTGTGTGTGTGTGCGTGTGTGTGTACCTATGCCTCGTCCTGAGTGTAAGTGTAAATAGGCAGGTGTTAGGCGGAGGTGTTGGTGAAGTGTTACAACAGTAGGGAACATGAACGTGATGTATGTTTTGTGTGTGTGTGTGTGTGTATGTGTGTGTGTGTATATGTGTGTGCGTGTGTGTGTGTGTTGTGTGTGTGTGTGTGTGTGTGTGTCTGTCGGTTTTGTGTGGGTGTGTGTGGTGTTTGTGTGTTGTGTGTGGTGTGTTATGTTGTGTTTTTGTTTTGTTTGCTTGTCTCCTTTTGTCTCGTTTGTCTTCCTGTTACACCCTTCTCTCTCTCCCTCTCTCTCCTCTCTCTCCTCTCTCTCTCCCCTTCTCCTCTCTCTTCTCTCTCTCTCTCTCTCTCTCTCTCTCTCTCCTCTCTTTTCTCTCTCTCTCTCTGTCTCTCTCTCTCCTCTCTCTCTCTCTCTCTCTCTCTCTTCTCTCTCTCTCTCTCTCTCTCTCTCTCTCTCTCTCTCTCTCTTTTCTCTCTCTCTCTTCCCCGTCTCTCTCTCTCTCTCTCTCTCTCTCTCTCTCTCTCTCTCTCTCTCTCCCCTCTCTCCCCTCTCTCCTCTCTCTCTTCTCTCTCTCTCTCTCTCATTTGATAACTTTAAGCCTGATGTTTCACTAATGGGAAAACTTTTTGTCTTGTTGTAAATATAATTACTATTATATCATCATCTATTCCTAACTCCCACTACTACACTACTACTACTACTACTGAACTACTCTACTACTACTACTACTAACTACTACTACTACTACTAATATACTACTACTACTACTACTACTATTACTACTACTACTACTACTACTACTACTACTACTACTACTACTACACTTCTACTACACTCTACTACTACTACTACTACTACTACTACTATACTACACTACTACTACTACTACTACTACTACTACTACTACTATTACTACTACTACTACTACTACTACTACGACTTCTATACTACTACTGCTGCCGGTGCTACTTTGGTCTTTTTAGTGCCTTATCTGTATACGACTTAGTATGGGAGGAAGTGAAGAGAGAGAGAGAGAGAGAGAGAGAGAGAAAAGAGAGAGAGAGAGAGAGAGAGAGGAAGAGAAGAGAGAGAGAGAAGAGAGAGAGGTAGAGAGAGGGGAGAGAGAGAGAGAGAGAGAGGAAGAGAGAGAGGAGAGAGAGAGAGAGAGAGAGAGAGGGAGGAGGGTGGGGAGATTTTTTTTCATCTTGCTGCATAATTTTTTTGTATCCCCTTGGCATGGCCTCGTCCTCCTTTATTTATCAGTTTTCTGTTTCTCCCGCTTGTTCTTTTTTTTTCCATTTTTTATTTTTTTTAGTTCTAAACGTTTTAAAATAATAACAATAATCATAAAACATCGCAAAAGATAGTAATACATTAATGAAACGATAATAATGAAGGAACAATAATATTAATGATAATGCAAATAATGATGTTTGCAATAGCAATAGTTATAATAAAAATCATGTTAAAATGTCGATGAATTGTGAAAATGTGATGCTATGTGAAAATGTTAACATTGATTGAAAAACGTTCACGCCTGTATAGAGGAATTTTCTTTATATTCGATTAAATTATTATTATATTCATTATTATCGATTATTATATTTACCAATTCGAAATATTAGTTTTCTGTCTATTTCTCTTGTTGCTTTGTTTATTATTTTTGTTTCTTTATGATGAATTTTAAATTTCGTTTCCTTTTTGTGGGGATTATTTTTGTGGGAATTATGGTGGGATTTTTTTGTGGGGATTTTTGTTTGTGCATTCACTGTGAGTCAATTTTAGCGTGCACAATAACACACAAATAATATGTGAAACAATAAAAATAAAAATAAAATATTGAAAAAAAAAGGGAAAAAAAGTGCGAGGGGACAAAAAAGAGGAAAAAATACAAGCCGAAAAAAAATGACAGAGGGGAGTGAAGAAAAAACTATCTAGAGGATGAGGTGAGGGGAGGGGTGTGAGGGCGAGGGAGGGANCTCTCCTCTTTTTTGATAACTTTAACCCTGCGTTTCCTAAGTGGGAACAACTTTTTTCTTGTTGATAATTATAATTTACTATTATATCATCTCATTCCTACTCCTACTACTACTACTACTACTACTACTACTACTAACTACTACTACTACTACTACTACTACTATACTACTACTATACTATACTACTGTACTACTACTACTACTACTACTACTACTACTACTACTACTACTGCTACTACTACTACTACAGGCTTGCGCGGATGATCTTTACGCCAGAATCCGTTCATCGAGATTTACCGCGCAGATTTAAAGTTGCTTCCCAAGCTATAAAAAAAAGGCAGGAAGGCATGAACCGTAGTCGGGAACAGCGACGTACAATCATCTTGCACACTCACCGGGTGTGTGGGGGGGAGGGTTTCCCTCCCTCTCCTCCCTCCATAGGCAGTTGACAGTTTGCGTGCTTTTTAAACTTATAGCCTGCAGCTTTTCCCCTACACCCCGTGTTTTTGGCCTTTTTTTGCTGGATAAATAATGGGTGGAAAACATACGGATGGCACAACGATTCAAGCAATCATTGATTTTTACAAGGCTGGGATCAATAATAAGGAAATTTGCAAGCTTAAAGGACTAAAGCTTAGAACAGTGCAAAATTTGATTCGCAGATTTAAGGCTGGCGGAGAGGTGAATCTCCCGCTCCCAAAAGAACAACCTGGGAAACAAAAAAAAACGTTGTAACAGAACCAGGAGCATGTTAAGGCGACACCCTTTGATGCCAATCCTAGCCTTACAGCCAGAGAATGAAGGAGGAAAATCATACTCTTCTTGGTAATGTGTCGCTTCGTACTGTACAGGAAACTTTGAAACGTGACCTTGGCTACAGGTGTTACCGGGCGCGGAATAAGCCACTGATAAATGCCCGCCAAAAGGAAGAAAAAGGCTTCACTTTGCAAAGAAATACAGAGATTGGCCTCTCGACAAGTGGCGGGCTGTGCTGTGGAGTGACGAAAGCACATTTTGTGTGAGTGGAGGAGGACCAGCAAAAGTGTACCGTCGCTCCGGCTCAGACCCCACCGAGCCTCGCCATACACGAAAGACCACAAAAACACCCCCCCAGTTTAATGGTGTGGGGTTTGCTTTACTTTTCGGTATTGGGAACTTAGTTATTTTCCCAAAGAACCAACTGTTAACAAAGTTTGGGGAATTTTGATCTTTTAAATGACCACCTGGGAGGCCTGCTTTGAAAAGACACAGGCACAGATTTTCCAACAGGATGGAGCATCCTGCCACACAGCTCTAGATGTGATACAGTGGCTTGATGACTGCAAGACTGGGAGAATAGATGACTGGCCAGGTAATTCTCCCGATATATCACCCATAGAAAATCTTTGGGCCATCATTAAAGGCAAACTCCGCTCACGTGACACCTCTACACCCCCCAAGCTTGAAATGGAGCTCCGAAAGTGTTGGGAAGAATTTAAGCCTGAGTTCCTTCAAAATCTTGCTGACAGTGTACCACGTCGCCTTCAAAGGGTCATCAAGAGGAAGGGCTACGCAACGAAATACTAACTACAATTGTAAGTGTTGATATTCTACATTATTTTGTTATAAACATGGTGCGTCATACGTGTAAACATTCCCTTTTCGGAGGCGCGCACTGATTATCCACGCAAACGGGTTTTCTGCTACTTTCTCTTCCGTAACTTCAAGAATCTCACCAACCTCTTTTTCCTCCACCTTCACTGCGGTCTCTGTGGTATTGCAGGTGTACTACTACTACTACTACTACTGTACTACTACTACTACTACTACTACAATATACCTCCACCGCCTCTTTATTTGCAGCGGGTACGCCATAGCCCACCTCGCTATTGACATGTGGCATCCAACTTACAACTACCCCTAAAAATACATACATTTACTAACTAACTACCCCTAAATTTACAAACCTACTCTATTCCTAACCTATCCACCCTTATCCCACTCTCTACCAATGTGGCCTCGAGTGACACACACTACTACTACTACTACTACTACTACTACTACTACTACTACTACTACTACTACTACTACTACTACTACTACTACTACTACTACTGTACTACTACTACTACTACTACTATTACTACTACTACTACTACTACTACTACTACTACTACTACTACTACTACTACTACTACTACTACTACTACTACTACTACTACTACTATTACTACTACTACTACTACTACTACTACTACTACTACTACTACTACTACTACTCTACTACTACTACTACTACTTTAATATACCATCCACCGCCTCTTTATTTGCAGCGGGTACGCCATAGCCCCACCTCGCTATTGACTGTGGCATCCAACCTTACAACTACCCCTAAAAATATATACATTTACTAACTAACTACCCCTAAATTTACAAACCTACTCTATTCCTAACCTATCCACCCTTATCCCACTCTCTACCAATGTGGCCTCGCAATCGAGGTCACCTATGTCCGTGTTAGAGGGAGTGGAGTATCTCGTACCCCTGAGACACAGGAGGGCAGACCGGAGCAGGGAGAAGGAGAGCTACTAGTACTACACTACTACTACTACTACTACTACTACTACTACTACTACTACTACTACTACTACTGTACTACTACTACTACTACTACTATTACTACTACTATACTACTACTACTACTACTACTATACTACTACTACTGTACTACTACTACTACTACTACTACTACTACTACTACTACTACTACTACTACTACTGTACTACTACTACTACTACTACTACTACTACTACTACTACTACTACTACTACTACTACTACTACTACTACTACTACTACTACTACTACTAGTACTACTACTACTACTACTACTACTACTACTACTATTACTACTACTACTACTACTACTACTACTACTACTTCTACTACTACTACTACTACTACTACTACTACTACTACTACGACTTCTACTACTACTAACTACTACTACTACTACTACTACTATACTACTACTACTACTACTACTACTACTACTACTTCTACTACTACTACTACTACTACTACTACTACTACTACTACTACTACTACTACTACTACTACTGCTGCCGGTGCGTACTATGGTCTTTTTAGTGCCTTATCTGTATACGACTTAGTATGGGAGGAAGTGAAGAGAGAGAGAGAGAGAGAGAGAGAGAGAGAGAGAGAGAGAGAGAGAGAGAGAGAGAGAGAGAGAGAGAGAGAGAGAGAGAGAGAGAGAGAGAGAGAGAGAGAGAGAGAGATGAGAGAGAGAGAGAGAGAGAGAGAGAGAGAGAGAGAGAGAGAGGTGGGGGAGCTTTTTTTCATCTGCTGCATATTTTTGTAGTACCTTGACATGGCCTCGTCCTACTTTATTTAATCAGTTTTCTGTTTCTCCCGCTTGTTCTTTTTTCCATTTTTTATTTTTTTTAGTTCTTAGCGTTAATATAATAACAATAATCATAAACATCGCAACGATAGTAATAACATTAATGATAACGATAATAATGATAGTAACAATAATAATAATGATAATGCAAATAATGATGTTAGCAATAGCAATAGTTATAATAAAAAATCATGTTAAAATGTCGATGAATTGTGAAAATGTGATGCTATGTGAAAATGTTAACATTGATTGAAAAACGTTCACCGCCTGTATAGAGGAATTTCTTTATATTCGATTAAATTATTATTATATTCATTATTATCGATTATTATATTTACCAATTCGAAATATTAGTTTCTGTCTATTTTCTCTTGTTGCTTTTGTTTATTATTTTCGTTTCTTTATGATGAATTTAATTACGTTTCCTTTTTTGTGGGGATTATTTTTGTGGGAATTTATGGTGGGATTTTTTGTGGGGATTTAGTTTGTGCATTCACTGTGAGTCAATTCAGCGTGCACAATAACACACAAATAATATGTGAAACAATAAAAAAAAAATAAAATATTGAAGAGAGAAAGAAAGTGCGAGGGGACAAAAAAGAGGAAAAAAATACAAGCCGAAAAAAATGACAGAGAGAGTGAGAGAAAAACTATCCAGAGGATGAGGATGAGGGAGGGGTGTGAGGGCGAGGGAGGGGTGTAAGGGGGTGAGGGAGGGGATGTGAGGGCGAGGGAGATATGTGCAGAGGCAGAAATCGGTGAGTGTCGAGTCCTGAGAGACCTAGGCGTTCAATCCAAAGGTGTGTTTCCAAAGGTATATTTTCCCTTGAGTACCTCCGCCTCAGGGCATTCTTTGGGGAAATAACACCACCGCGAGACCCTTGGCCAATCCATCACTATTGTCCTCCCTCCCTTCTTACTCTCTCTCTCTCTCTCTCTCTCTCTCTCTCTCTCTCTCTCTCTCTCTCTCTCTCTCTCTCTCTCTCTCTCTCTCTCTCTCTCTCTCTCTCTCTCTCTCTCTCTTTTTTATCATTATCATTTTTTTGGTTATCTCCTCAACCCTTTCATTATTTCCTTTTTTTTCTACCTTTCTTTATCTTCTCTCGTGATCTGTTCCTTTTTTTCCTCTTCTTAGCTTTTTCCTTTATCATTTATTCCTCCTTTTTTCCTCATTTTCTTTTCTTCATCTTAATAATACAAACATAGGAACGTTATTTTATTTTTGTTACATATATTTGTTCTATACAAATTTTTTCGTTCATTTATTCAATATATTTTAAGCTGTTAATTTCCTTTCAATTATTGTACCTATTGGCATTTTTCTGTATGTATGTGTGTGGGTGGGTGTGGTGTTGTGTGTGTGTGTGTGTGTGTGTGTGTTTGTGTGTGTGTGTGTGTGTATATGTGTGTGTGTGTGTGTGTGTGTGTATGTGTGTGTGTGTGTGTGTGTGTGTGTGTGTGTGTGTGTGTGTGTGTGTGTGTGTGTGTGTGTGTGTGTGTGTGTGTGTGTGTGTGTGTGCATATGAATTGTTTTCTTTGTCTTCCCCTCCTCACCTTATCTGTATCTCCCTTATCTATCTATCACCCACCTCCACTTTCAGAACACACACATTGCACTCACTTCGTAAAAAAAGAGACGTGGGCCGAAAGCAATGCTCTGTGTAAAACATGTGCTGTCATTCATAGTAACTGTTATAACCTAGTACATCCAAATATCCATCTTGTACAACACGAAACTATATCTTACCATAGTGTACCATTTTCTACCATATACAGCTAGCATACCACATAGTCACTCAACTGTAGATTATAGAGCCATAGTTACTATTACTAAGAGACATTACTAGAAGCATAAGACCTCCCTTCGTTGATTTAGGAAGCTCTATACTATATTATTTTTTGGAGAGAGGACCCGATGAACTCTTCCCTGCCTACCGTGTTATTTTGGAGAGAGGACCCGATGAGCTCTTACCTGCCTACCGTGTTATTTTGGAGAGAGGACCCGATGAACTCTTACCTGCCTACCGTGTTATTTTGGAGAGAGGACCCGATGAACTCTTAACTGCCTACCGTGTTATTTTGGAGAGAGGACCCGTTGAACTCTTACCTGCCTACCGTGTTATTTATAGCCGGGTGAGCGACGTGCAGGGAAGCCGCGTGAGCCGAGAGATGGACGGTGTGAGTGAGGAAGGCGACGGTTGGTTAGTTAGGTGAGGTTAGGCTAGGTTAGGCTAGGCTAGGCTAGGTTAGGTTAAAAAAGCTAAGTACAGTAGCAAGGGAGTCAGTTTAGAGGTGGCAGTGGGTTAGTTAGGTTAAGTTAGATTAGGTTAGGTTAGGTTAGGTCAGGTCAGGTTAGGTTAAAAAGGCTGACTACAGTAGCAAGAGTTTGAGTTGAGAGGTGGTAGAGTGTTGGTTTGGTTGGGTTAGGTTAGGTTTAAAAGGCTGACTACAGTAGCAAGGGAGTGAGTTGAGAGTTGGTAGAGGGTTGGTTAAACGCCGGGAACACTACGTAAACATAGCAGCAACGTTGTTTATATAGTGGTGGCCGCGGCTAGTTGAGTGGCGGCATAGGTGGGGGTAGAGTGGGAAAGAGGACCGAATGAGAGGTGTAGCAGAGGATAGGTAGGTGGAGGTTGGGGGGGGAGATAAAATTTAGGCCCATGCAAGCGGCTATGTCTGGTTTAGCGAGGTTAGGCTTGGATGGGGTGAGGGGGAGATGAGGGGAAATGAGTGGGCGATTGAGGTAAGGGGGAAAGTACCACCAGATTCGTTTAGGTGAGGGAAAAGGAAGCGTAGAGAGGGGAAAACGGAGAGGTAGGTGAACAAACATGAGGGGAACTAAAGGAAAGAGAAAAAAAAGAGGGGACAGTGGTCGAGATGAGGTGAGAAAACAGGGTCAAAAGGAGAGAGAGAGAGAGAGAGAGAGAGAGAGAGAGAGAGAGAGAGAGAGAGAGAGAGAGAGAGAGAGAGAGAGAGAGAGAGAGAGAGAGAGAGAGAGAGAGAGAGAGAGAGCAGAGAGAGAGAGAGAGAGAGAGACCTACAACAGTAAAACACTACTAAAAACATGAAGAATACGATGAAAAAAAATCAGAATAGGTAAAAGTAAAAAAAAAAAGTAAGAGAGGAGACGAAGGAGGAATAGGGAAAGCCGGATAAAAGAGGGAGGGGCGCGTAGTGGTCGCGAGTAAAGGGTGTCTGTAATAGGTACACGTAAAATGAATGATGGTCTCATTATGCTCAGACCACATTGGCGAGGAGGGAGAGAGGGAGAGGGAGGGAGGAGAATGAAGTGGAAGGGAGAATAAAGGAGAAAAACAAGTCAGGAAGAGGGGAGAGAGAGAGAGAGAGAGAGAGAGAGAGAGAGAGAGAGAGAGAGAGAGAGAGAGAGAGAGAGAGAGAGAGAGAGAGAGAGAGAGAGAGAGAGAGAGACTAAATATAACGATGATGGATGAAACCGACACACACGAAAAAAAATTAGAAAATGACGAATGAAAATATAGATCATGATAAATAGCAGAACATAAATTAAAGAAAATACAATAGAAATTCACGAGAGGGAACTATATGTATCACGCATATTTTTTTTAATGTATAGGAATAATAAGTGTAATATTGTAACCGTGTCTTGAATCTATTTACTGGAGAAGGTGGTTTAGTGGCTTAACTCTCTCTTAACACCCACCCTCGCGTCGCTTCCCCTACCCCTGCGCCCCTTTCCCGAGGCTGGTGTAGGCCGGGCGCATATTCCCGTTCTCTGGAATAGCATGTGGTATGGGAATGTCTCTAGCCAATCACCATTGTCCAAGCTCGTGACGTCACATGGGGGTGGAGCTGAAGTGATTATTCGGCTAATATCTATGTTGTATTTAGTATCATTTATTTAGTCTAGGTTAGGATGGTTTGGGTTAGTTAGGTTAGGTTAGTTTAGTTTAGTATTTAATAATTTGGTTACTCTAATCTTAAATATATCACATACATTATAGTCCAGCGATCACTCAAGCTCCACTCCCATGTGATGTTACGAGCTTGGACAACGGTGATTGGCTAGAGACATCCCAATACCCCATACTATTCCAGAGAACGGGAATATACAGGCCCGGCAGCATATTCTCGTTTTCTGGAACAATATGACGCGTTTACTCTTGAACAAAATAGGTCAGGTTAGGTTACGCTAGGTTACGGTTAGGGTAGGTTAGGCGCCTTCACTCGGAAACCACATACTCGCATAGAGTTGGGGAGTATACAGGCCGGGGAAGGTGAGAGGCGGGACAGGTGAGGGATGGAGCCAGGTGAGCGGAACCGTATTACCGGTAACCATACGCAGGCAGGTGAAAGTTATGTCCCTTACTTTATGTATATGTGTGTGTGCGCGTGTTTGTTTGTGTGTGTGTCTACGTATCTCACATCCTTTCTTACTTATTTTTGTGTTTCTCTTTTCCTTACCTTACACACTTACACACCACCACCACCTTACCTTACTTACTTACTTACTTACTTTCACTACCTTCCTTTTTACGTTTTTTCATACGTATCACATCCTTTCTTATATATTTTTATGTTTCTCTCTATTCGTTACCTTACACTCACTTATACACCACCACTACCACCACTACCTTACCTTACCTTACCTTACCTTACCTTACCTTACCTTACCTTACCTTACCTTACCTTACCTTACCTTCCTTACCTCCTTCCTTCCTTCCTTCCTTCCTTCCTTCCTTCCTTCCTTCCTTCCTTCCTTCCTTCCTTCCTTCCTTCCTTCCTTCCTTCCTTCCTTCCTTCCTTCCTTCTTTCCTTACTTCCTATCTTACACTTATCCATTCCCTAAATATTCCTTAATCCACATCCTCTACATGAATGATTTTTTTGGGTGCTCCCCTGGTTTCCCTTGCTTGTCCTTCCCCTTTCCACACATCCAGTCGCTGCCCTCACCTGTTCACCTGTTCCCCTCTTCCCTCGCTCCCCTTACTGTTTTTGGACATTAGCATATCCCCCATTTTGGATGTTGTCCCGGCAGGTTAAGAGAGGGAGAGATAAAAATGGAGGAGGGAATGAGAGAGAGAGAGAGAGAGAGAGAGAGAGAGAGAGAGAGAGAGAGAGAGAGAGAGAGAGAGAGAGAGAGGAGAGAGAGAGAGAGAGAGAGAGAGAGAGAGGAAAAAGGGAGAGAGGGAGAGAGAGAGAGAGAGAGAGAGGAGTATGTGAATGAAAATAAAGGGAATATTCCATTAGTTTTACCTACATTTCAACTGCACAACAACTTTTTTTTTTTTTTTAGGAACGAAACATGTAATATGAATTATATTATTTTCCTCTCGTGGCCTCATAAAGCAGCGGTGATGCCAAAATTTTCCAGACCCCATCAGCTAACTCGGCGGGCAATAGATAATGAATTTACAGTAGATGGCGTTTTAACTGAGGCCGTGTGTGTGTGTGTGTGTGTGTGTGTGTGTGTGTATGTGTGTGTGTGTGTGTGTGTGTGTGTGTGTTGTGTGTGTGTGTGTGTGTGTGTGGTGTGTGTGTGTGTGTGTGTGTGTTTGTGTGTGTTGTGTGTGTGTGTTGTGTGTGGTGTGTGGTGTGGTGTGTGTGGTGTGTGTGTGTGTGTGTGTGTGTGTGTGTGGAGGGCTAATGCTATACAGACGAACTTGTTGCTTATGTGGCGGCTAGGGTATGTGGGATGGGAAGTAGGTATGTGGACTATGTTATGTGGTTATGCTATGTGGACTTTTTCCTAATTTAATCCTCATTATCCTCTTTTTCATGTATATTTTTTGAATGGATGTATGTTCGTTGGTTATTTATTCATTTTCAAAAACGTAACGTAATGTACTTTATATTATCATCGTATTTGAAAAGTAAATGAGATAGAAAGGCATCGGATATGTTTACATTCTTCGTGTATTAATTAATTACAAGAAAATATGAGAAAATGAAAATAATAACAGTACTAAAAATAAAACGTTGTAAGAATTAAACCCCTTTTCACGCCCAGATCTTTCCTTTGCTATATAAAATCGTGTGTTGTTAGCCATAAATTTACGAAAAGTATCTCAAAATACCAAATGATCTAGTGCACAAGGATACTAAACAGGTCATTTCTATAAAATTTTGCATATATTAATTAAAATCGTCTAAAAGTAGCCAAAATACAATATAAACTACGCAATGGGCTTCAAGGGGTTAACTGCATACTTTTACTCTTTTTCTCAACACAAATAGCTCTTGCAGAAGGGATGAGGCAGGCAGGATTACTACGCCCACGCCTCCACCAGGTCGTTGCTCGCCTCTGTGGAGGCGTCAACGTGTCAAAGCCGATGTAATCTTTCTCAACACAAGCTTATGAGTTCAGAAATAACTTAACTCTAACCTAACCTGATAGAAACTAACATCCTTTAAACAAGTAACTCTTTGTTCTAACACTCCTTCAAACACCTTTTTACCAGCTAGTAAAACAACAGAAACCAGCCTCACGCACCCACCGTCTACGTAAATTACACACTTTAAATCATAAGTGAAAGTATAGATTTACTGTAATTCTTAATTTATTTTTCTTGTTTTCTATGTATCTATCTCTTCTATCTCTTCTATCTCTTCTATCTTCTTCTCTTCTATCTCTTCTATCTCTTCTATCTCTTCTATCTCTTCTATCTCTTCTATCTCTTCTATCTCTTCTCATATATCTCTTCTATCTCTTCTATCTCTTCTATTTCTTCTATCTCTTATATCTTCTTCTCTTCTATCTCTTCTATCTCTTCTATCTTTTTCTCTTCTATCTCTTCTATCTCTTCTATCTCTTCTATCTTCTTTCTCTTCTATCTCTTCTATCTCTTCTATCTCTTCTATCTCTTCTATCTTTTCTATCTCTTCTATCTCTTGTATCTTCTTCTCTTCTGCCTCTTCTATCTCTTCTATCTTTTCTATCTTCTTCTCTTCTATCTCTTCTATATGTCTATATCTTCTTCCAGTCATCATGTTTATCATCAGCAAACAGGAAAATTACGTACATTCATTGCCTCGTGTATTGTTGGTGCGTTATTTGATGCAATTCCGTCATTTTTAATACTGTAATTAAATCATATTGCATGTATATACTTTTTTGTGTGTACTATATATAATATAAACTTTAGTGGATATGTGGCCACGTATTTGCTTGCATGGATATAGACTACACTTTCACATCCACTTCTTCCCTTCTACGACCCCCGTCTCCACTTGTCCCTTTCACCCCCCTCATTGTCACTTGTCCCCTCCTCACTCCTTACCACTTATCGCCCCCTTCCTTACCACTTGTCCCCGCCACCCCCATTACCACTTGCTCCTCACCTCACTCCACCTTCATGCACTTAATAGGCCTTGGAGTGAAACATTTGAGAGAGAGAGAGAGAGAGAGAGAGAGAGAGAGAGAGAGAGAGAGAGAGAGAGAGAGAGAGAGAGAGTTCCCTCCTCTTCTCTCGGTTTCCCCTTCATCTTCAGTGGGCTTTTTCATCACCCACACAAAACATTAACTTGATCTATGACACGAAAAGCTTAGGAGAATGTGACTGTGTATGTCCCCACGTGTATTTATGTATATTTGTATGAATATATGTGCGGCGGGTTTGATTTTTCACTCAGCGCACGCACGCACACACACACACACACACACACACACACACCACACACACACGCACACACACACACACCACACACATACACAGACACACAGCACACACAAGATAACCACACACACACACACCACCACCCACACACACACACACACACACAGAACACACACACACACACCACACACAGGCACACACACACCACACCGCACACCACACACACACACACACACACACACACACACACACAGCACACCCACACACACCACACCACTCTTAATGAAGTGCTGAAACGAATAAAACGAGGATAATGATTATAGTATCATGATATAATAATAACAATGATATATAATATGACTATCCTGAAGGGAAGTGTAGTAACGATGTTGTTGTTGTTGCATTGTGAAGGCCGTTAGGGTTGTTAGCACCTTTTGCTGGTAGTTTGTATGTTGTTATACTTATGTAGTATGGTCTTAGGTTATATTTTGACGGAAGAAATATTATGTTTATACTATTATTATCATTGTTACTGTTATTATAATCATTAAACATTGCCATTACTTCTACTACTACTGCTACTACTTACACTACTACTACTACTACTACTACTACTACTACTACTACTACTACTACTACTACTGCTACTTACACTACTACTACTACTACTACTACTACTACTACTACTACTACTACTACTACTACTACTACTACTACTACTATAATCATAATAATAATAACAATAATAATAATAATAATAATAATAATAATATTATGCTTACTACTACTACTACTACTACTACTACTACTACTACTACTACTACTACTACTACTACTACTACTACTACTACTACTACTACTGCTACCACCACTACTTCCACCACCACCACTAATACTACTACCACTACTACTACATATGTTTGTTTTTATCATCTTCCTACCATCATCGTCATCATAATCATCATCATCATCATCATAGGTAAGTGGAGCGTCGTGGCCTCCGTCGCCGTGCCTCAGGAGGACGCGCGCCACCGCACGCACACGTCATACAGCTTTATGACACACCTAAGTTGGTCGCTTCCCGTAGTGACGAATATTTTCTGATGCTCTCTCTCTCTCTCTCTCTCTCTCTCTCTCTCTCTCTAATCTCTCGTCTCTCTCCTCTCTCTCTCTCTCTCTCTCTCTCTCTCTCTCTCTCTCTCTCTCTCTCTCTCTCTCGCTCTTTCTTTCTCTTCTTATACCTTATCTCGCCTCACTCCCTCCTTCTTCTTGTGCATTCCCTCTTCCTTCATCTCTTCCCTCTCTCTCTCTCTCTTCTCTCTCTCTCTCTCTCTCTCTCTCTCTCTCTGCGACTCTCCATTTTCTCCAGTTTTACGAGACCGAAGGGACAAGAACATGGAGGGAAGGGGAGGCAGAAGAAGGCTTTGTAAGAGTAAGTGTGTGTATGTATATATGTATGTATGTGTGTGTTGTGTTGTGTGTATGTTATGTAATAGTGTGTGTGTGTGTGTGTGGTGTGTGGTGTGTGTGTATTTGTGGTGTTGTGTGTGTGGTGGTGTGTGTGTGTGTGTGGTGTGTGTGTGTGTGTGTGTGTGTGTGTGGGTGTGTGTGTGGTATGTGTGTGTTTGTGTTGTGTGTATGTTATGGATCGTGTGTGTGTGGTGTGTGTGTGTGTATGTATGTGGGTGTGTGTGTGTGTGTGTGTATGGTGTGTGTGGTGGTGTGTGTGTGTTTGTGTGTGATGTGGGTGTGTGTGTCCGTGTCCGTGAATATATATTTATGTCTCCCTCATTATTTGATATTCAATGTGATGTATTTTTTAACACTAATTTTTGGATTTATGACTTCTTAACTGTCCAGTCCATCGGTTAACATTTGATATTTTCTTGTAGATATCTCCGTCTTCTTGTGTTGCTGTAGTACATAGTAAATTGTTATAACTGAGGTATTTCTAACAAGACATGACTGTTTAACTCTACCTTTCCCGTCTATCAAAGAAAAAAAGTGGTAGGTAAAAGAAACTTCGATCTGGTCTAATCCCAACGGTAAGGTGATGGACAGGAAAAGAAAAGAAAATGCAATGTTTTTTGTTACATTTTCTTTCGGTCACCGCCACACCAACAGGAGGTACTGAACTGTTTTTTTCTCTTTATGTATCTATCTTTAGGAATTGTTGTCTCAAACTTTAAGAAATCGTAGCTTAAGTATTTTTTCTTTATACATTGTTATATAAGTTAAGATGTGTCACAGAGAGAGAGCGAGAGAGAGAGAGAGAGAGAGAGAGTAGAGAGAGAGTAAGAGAGAGAGAGAGAGAGGAGAGCAGAGAGAGAGGAGAGATCGAGAGAGAGGAGAGAGAGAGCGGAGAGAGAGATAATATGACGATGAAGGAAGTAATAAAGGTTATAATAAGGGAGATATATAAACAAGGGAGAAGAAGGGAATCAAGAGAGAGAGAGAGAGATAGCAGTTTTTTTTTCTTTCTCGGCCAGTTACAAAAGAAAAAAAAATACTTAAAGATCCTGTATTGACTGTTGAATCGTCAGTGGCAACGTTTATTTTTTCCGCGCCCTTCCCAGCCCCGCCGCTTAGGACGCCGTCCACGTCGAAGGCAAGATGACGTTTGTGTTTCGTGTACAAAAAAAAAAAAAAAAAAAAAAAAAAAAAGCCTGGACGTATTCTCCAGACAATACGTGTGGAGGTGATCGCGGGGCGAAGGGTCAGAGGCTGTATGGGGGGGGGGGGATAGGGGGCAGTGGGGATAGAATGGGGGGGAGGGAGTATAGAGCCTCCCCCCCTTTTTTTCTCTCTTTTTTTTGTATATCTCCTGCGCTCAGAGCTCAGCAACGACACCACCTTTCGAATCTTGAACATAAGAACAGATCATGAAATACACACACACAACCGTACACACACAACACCACACACACATACACACATACACCACAAACCACACACCCACACACACACACACCACACACACACACAACACAACACAACACACACGACACACCACACACACACACCACACACACTCATGTACACACCACACATCAACCACACACACACACACAACACACCCCACACATCACGACACACACACACACAACTCCTTGTAATGCAACACGTGCTACATTTTTACCTCTTAAATTTCAAAGTCACATCACCGCCAGAAGATACAAAACCTGCCTAGAGGAAACTAAGTCTTAATTACCTATCATCTTATCATTACCTACCAACTATACCTCATGAAAATTCAAAGTCACACCACCGCCCGCAGAAGATACCAAACCTAACCAGAGAAAACTTGATCTAAGCAGCGAAAAGGCAAATCATACGGGAGGTTGACAAGTGTTGGACGCTAATGAGGTCTTGTCTGACCGTGTGAACATGTGCTGGAAAGAGACGCCGGTGTCATTAGAAGGCCAATCCTCCTCCAGGGAAATGGGGTCTTGGAAGGAGGGTAGAATGTCTATATGAGAAAAAAATAACATTGGAATAGAAACAAAGCTAAGGAAATATTAACTCATGGAAATATCTAACCTCCTCCAGGGGACATAGGATCTTGGAAGGAGGGTTGAATGTCTATATGAGAAAAAAAATAACATTGGAAAAGAAACAAAGCTAAGGAAAAGTAAACTAATGTGAATGTCTAACTGGAAAATAGATATACTTGAAAGAATAATTGTCACGAACATTGCATCTGTATCTCAAAAATACTACATAGAGATATTACAAAGTCAAAGTCAGCCAGAAAATAGATAGTCAAGTTATTACAGAACTGTCCACATGAGAAATAAGATAAAAAGAAATCAGTGTAGTTATCCATATTTCATTTACTTAGGACCTAATAAGAATTAAATGTACAAAACCGCTTACTGGAGAGCATGGTACATAGGAATACATAAGAAGAACAAATACCGAGAGACCTACATATGTTGTGTGTGTACAAACCAAGAGACGGAAAACACTGCTATACATATACAACTTACCAAACAATCACTAAGAGCTACAAGAGAATCAAACCTAGGACCATTATGATGAAATGTCTCGAAATTTTGACTTCTATGCATAACTTCTTTCCCTTTTTTTTTAGACTTGTTTGGTGTTAGATAATTTTAACTGTGTTCTTTTCTCTCTCTCTCTCTCTCTCTCTCTCTCTCTCTCTTCCTCCGTTCTTCTCTCTCTCTGTCTCTCTCTCTCCGTCTCTCTCTCTCTCTCTCTCTCTCATTCTCTCTCTCTCTCTCTCTCTCTCTCTCTCTCTTCATCTCTCTCATCTCTCTCTCTCTCTCTCTCTCTCTCTCTCTCTCTTCTCTCTCTCTCTCTCTCTCTCTCTCTCTCTCTCTCTCTCCCTCTCTCTCTTCCTTGATACTGTTGATATACTCTCACCCTATTATTTATGATGGAATATAAGGGAACACAATAGACACCTGAGGAAAAAATAATATAAAGGGCCAAGACAAATGGATGACGGGGCACCACTGGAGTAAGGGATGGAGGGGCCTTAGAGGGTAAGAGAGTTAGGGG
>JACEEZ010008442.1:5000-7500 GCA_016584305.1 Chionoecetes opilio | reverse complement strand
AGCCCGCCACCAGCTCCGTCTGCAGGGTGGAGCAGTGGTGGAGGACGTTATAAAGGCCAAAAGAGTGAGTTTGACCTCCGACAAATTTGAGAGATTGGTCTTCATGAAGGGGAACATGGACCTGCTCAAGATGGATTTGTCACCAAAGGACTCTGAATGAGGAGTCTGAGGTTAAGGGCAGTGGCTGATATCATTATATCATTGTAAATAGTTTGGAGTGTAGCGTACTTATACTAATTTATACCCCTTAGTTTGCACTTAATTAAGTTGATCAATTGAGTCGAGGAGTTATAATGAGAGGGAGGTGAAATGTGAGGTATAACATCTGTGGGGCGCTGAGGCGTAAGCATGGAAAATTTTCTAATATATTTCAATTGACATAAGAGATTTAGTAAAAAATATATTAATTTACTACTAAAATGTGCTTTACCTTTATTTTTGCACTTTATGCAGGGAAAACATCACGTAATTGGTTTGCTGAGGTGTGGACTTGCGGTTGCGGAAATGCACATTTAAAGAAATTTGCGGACTTGCGGTTGCGGAAAGTAAGGGTTAGGGTATGCGGAAGTGCGTTTGCGAAACAGGATTTTTGCTTGCGGTGCCCACCTCTGACACACACACACACACACACACACACACACACACACACACACACACACACACACACACACACACGACACGGAAAAATATACACACATACAAATAATACAAATATAAAAACAGGCCTTCATCATTTATCTGATCCTCTCTTTCCCTTTTTCTATCCTTCCCTCATTCCTTTCCATTCTTTTTCCTCTGCTCCTTCTCATTTTCCACCATTCCCTTCCTTAACCTTCACCCAACACACCCCTTTCCCTGCCCTTACCACCACCACCACCACCACAACCACCACCACCACCACACCACAACCACCACCACCCTGCTCTCGGTACAAGACTGGATCCAATGTAAGACTCTCTCTCTCTCTCTCTCTCTCTCTCTCTCTCTCTCTCTCTCTCTCTCTCTCTCTCTCTCTCTCTCTCTCTCTCTCTCTGCCTGACCTGTTTTGTCCTGGCTACGCCCTGCCCTGGACACCGCGGGAAAAAGGGGGAAATATTTGAGGCACACGCACTGGCAATGGCATCCAGGTGGAGCGGGACACAGGTAAAGCGGAAGGAATGGTATAATGTTGATATTTTTTTGCTGGTTGGTTGTGGTGGTGGTGGTGGTGGTGGTGCCAGGGTTGTGGGAAGGTATAAGGTGGAGGTAGAGATAGGAAGGTAGGGAGGGAGGTAAGGAGGGAATAGCGAAGAAAGAGAGACGGAAAGATGGAAGGAAGGAAGGAAGGAACAGTGTCTGATAAATAGAAAGATGTACGTACGTAGGGAGAGAGAGAGAGAGAGAGAGAGAGGAGAGATAGAGGAGAAGAGAGAGAGAGAGAGAGAGAGAGAGAGAGAGAGAGGAGTAGAGAGAGAGAGAGAGAGAGAGAGAGAGAGAGAGAGAGAGAGAGTATATATCACAAATCATCGTTGCACCACAAAATGTAACACTTATATGCTCATAACTTTACCTCAAATTACACTCATTACAAATACAATGAAGTCCTTAATTACACAGACATGTTTTAGTGCACAGCTTAAGACTAACTTTTAAATCAGATTATTAGATATAAACCCATCACGAGGGAAGGTGGGGGGGAAGGAGGGGGGCTTTACGGGTGGGAGGGGGTTAAGTCGTGGTATTGGGGGAAACTGGAGGGAGGGAGGAGAGGAGGGGGGAGGGGAAAGAGGATGATGTACTGTGGCCAGGAAATACATGATGATGGCATAAAGTAAAAAATGTTGTATTAAAATTAATATTTTTGCTATTATTATTATTAGTTTAGTTTAGTTTAGTTTATAGAGTTTATTGCCAAATAACAATTATATACACATAAATAAATATATACACATTTTATAGGCATTAGTCTGCTGAGCATGAGCTCCTTAGCAGACATAAAATCAGTTAACATAATCTAAATGCGAATACGATGACGGCAATAATTTACAAATAAAGATTAACATACAAAAATATAAACTCATAGTGAAACATGTTTTTTTTTTTTTTAAGTACCTAAATTTCAGGAGCACAAATTTACCGTATTTTCATTTTCATTCTATAAGACCTTGACTTTGTAAATTATATAAATACTGTTTAAGTTTAAATTAGTATTAGTATTATTATTATTAGTAGTAGTAGTAGTAGTAGTAGTAGTAGCAGTAGTAGTAGTAGTAGTAGTAGTAGTAGTAGTAGTAGTAGTAGTAGTAGTAGTAGTAGTAGTAGTAGTAGTAGTAGTAGTGTAGTAATAGTAGTAGTAGTAGTAGTAGAGTAGTAGTAGTAGAGTAGTAGTAGTAGTAGTAGAGTAGTAGTAGTAGAGTAGTAGTAGTAGTAGTAGTAGTAGTAGTAGTAGTAGTAGTAGTAGTAGTAGTAGTAGTAGAGTAGTAGTAGTAGTAGTTGTAGTAGTAGTAGTAGTAGTAGTAGT
>JACEEZ010008440.1:0-116012 GCA_016584305.1 Chionoecetes opilio | reverse complement strand
CATAACCTAAAAAAAAAAACACACTAAGCAGAAGGCCCCGAAAAGGCCCATAAAAAAAGACTCCGCAATACCAAAATCCCGGGGGAAAAAAACACTCAATAAGGAAAAAACTGAAAACCTCAAAATCTGTTTAAAAGAACCCCTACAAATTGGGGAAAGGGAAAAATGAAAAAAACCGACTGTATCAACATCAAACAGAACCCCCGGTATTTCTTCACACTGCAAAAAAATTTTTCCCAAACATACACCCCAAATTTGGGCCGCTGAAGATGGCGGTGGGAAGGTACTTTACCCTGAAAACAATGTGTGACCTGTTGCGCAACAGTACAATAAAAACGTTCAGCAACCCCAGTCCATCCCCATGCGGGACCTCATTCCCCACCAACAAAGCAGCCACCCAGCCCAGCCTCTCGGACATGCTTTCACGCCTGAGGACATCAAGTTGGCAAAAAGAGAGCTGGGGCCCAAATCAGCAGCGGGACCTATGCGTCCCCCAAAATTGTCTCACAAAAGTTGTGATGTTTTGGGGCCCCCCCCTATACCTCCTCTGGGGGAAAATCACTGGACACAGGGTCCATGAACCCAAGAATTCAAACGGCCTTTCTTCCTATCTTCAAAGGGGGGAGAAAAAACACAAAGTAAAATTTAAAGACCTATTCCCCTAACCTCACCTTTTTAAGATTTTTTAAAAAGTGTGTGAGGAAGATCAAGATCAAGGAAACAAATTCGGTTTTTGATTGCTGGAGATCTTTTTTTGTTGACCTTCCCGGAGGTAGGAGAGAGGCCATCCGTGGTATAACCCAGACCTGCCTTGGGGAAAGAGAGAGCCAGTCCGTGTTCATGCCCCGGACGCCAGTTTTAGGTAGAAGAGAGGCCGGGTAGGAAGAGGCCACCCTGTTGTGTCTACACACCGCCTCACGGGTAGGAGAAAATGGCGGGATGTAAAAGGCTGCGCAATAAAAAAGGGAAATGAAAACAAGGCTCGGGGTGGATAGAGGAGAAAAGATCTAAGGAACGTAAACCCAAAGGGATAGAAGACACAGGGGGGAAACGTCCCGGGGGGCGGGTGGATGACAAAAGTGCGGAAAGTGCAGTGAGGGACGGATGAGATGATCATTTGCATTGAGTATGTGATGTGGATTCACATTAAAATGTGAAAATTTAAAACCTAAAGCGGTACGATTCATGAACGAGAACAAAGCGGAAACCCCCGCTGAGTTAAAACTGCAGTCGTTGAAAAACTGGAAGGGTCAAGATACATAATCGCTTCAAAAAATCATGAAAAACTGAAAGAATGATAGGAAAAAACCAAGTTTTGGAACTACAGGGACGAGATGAAGCCATGGGTTTTAAAAGGCGGGAAAGGAGAAGAATTTTGAAGACCGACTGATCACAGGGAGGAAAAAATCAGTCCTTTTAAATAAAGTAATAGAAGAAAGGGAAGGGCAACCCATCCTGATGAAAGGCTCGGAACCTTGGAAGCAAAAATGATAAGCCCGGGATAATAGAGTCCCTAAAAGGAAAGAAGGGAAATTTCGGGAAATATTGCTAAACTAAAAACCCAAGGTAAAGATAAATGAAAAAACCGTTAGTTCATCATAAAAGGATGTTTTTTGGCTGGGGAAAGGGAAAATTTTTATAAAAACATTAAAAATACACAAAAAACAAGAAAGGGGGGATGAATGATTCAAAAAAACAACTCAACAGATCCAACAGATAGATCGCAAGGACAATAAATTTGTATGACTACAGGAGGAGATTCTGAGGGGTTTATAACTTGCAATCAGAAAGGAAAAAAGAAAAGCATGACAGAAGGGGTTTTTATTGAAAATGAAATGAGTTTGGGTTGACCTGTTTGATAGTGATCAAAATCCACATCATAAAATTTGGGAAGATACAAGGGCTGGTTATGACAAAGGTGAGGAATAAGAGCCAGGCCCCTATTTGTAAAAGTAAAACAGGGGATTAAAGAAAGGGATCAGAGAATGGATTTGGGTTAAAAAGAAAAAGAAAAGAAAGTGGTGTACAAACCTTTAGGGTGGCACACGACATGTCAAAGGGGGAGCATCACAATGCAAAAAACACTGGGGGAGGAAGAAAAAAGCCAAAAATGAATGAAAAGAACACAGAAATTTTTTACATAATCGGGGGAAATTTTTGGGGGCGACAAATACTAAGAGTGAAGAGGAGAGGGGTGAACCCGGAGCCAATAAAGAAACCCCGAGGAATGCGGCAGAAGGAGGGCCGCACACCCCCAACAAAAACTAGCCGGAAACAAAATCATTTGGGGAACGGGGGACAGAAAAAAGGGACACCCCCCAGGCGAGAAATACATGAATTTGGATTATAAATGTGAGGGTTGGGGTGTTTGGTAAATATGGGATGATGCAAGGAATTGAGTGAATGAAATTCGAACTATTTTGGTGTGACTGAAACCCATTTAAGAGCATTACAAATGCATATAGTGATTTGAGATAGGGAAAAAGGGGACAAAAGAAAAAAGAAACTAGGAGGGGGGGTTTTTGCCTTTTTCATAGAAAGGAAGGAAAACCTTTAAAGTAATGAAAAAGACGTGGGTAATAGTGCTATGATGAGGATTTTCGGGCTGCTAGAGTAAAGTTTGGGTCGAACGAAAAGGAAAAAAGTTTATAGTGATTGGGTATCATGAGGTTGAGGGTGATAAGCAGGAGAGAGAATAGAATGAAGTACAACATTTTAAAGAAGATTTTTTGAGACCATGTGGGAGAGAGTGGAGGGTTTGGGTGATATGAAGCACTCTGGGTATGCTAGGAGACCCAAAATAAATAAAAAATGGAAAAATGCTTGCAATTTTAAGATGAGTTGGAGTGAAAACCGAATAAAACTGGGGAAAGGGGGGCGAGTGACGGGGAATGCAAGAAACCAAGAAGTGCAATTGATTTGGTTGGTAAATGGCAAAATGCGAGAGAGTTTTTGCTCAATTGGATGTAAGAGGGAAAAAAATTAAATTTTTGTACTGATCATAAATCTTGTGGGGGACGTTAATGGAAAAAAGGGGCCCAAAGAAGGCGGTGAAGAACAAATGGAGGGTTAGAGATGCAAAATGGGGGAAATTTTTAAATGTGTTGAGTGGGTGTGGGGCAGAGAAAGAGTAAAAGGAGGTGAAAGACTAAATGAGAGACAAAGGAAAATGTGGGAGCGCTGCACTTAAAAAAATAGGGTTTATTAAACAAATGGAAGAAAAAGAGTGAAAAAACCCTGGGGGAAAAAGGTATTTGGGGGCAAGGAAGGAACGAAAAAGGTTAAACAGGGAAAAGTGAGGGTTAAGAAAAAAGGCAAAAAGTGGGAAAAAGCGGAGGATGAAAACCAGAATGCATGGACAGAATATGTGAAACAGCAGCGACTAACAAAACGAAATAAGAATGCGAAAGTTATGTGTTTGGGGTAAAATCCGATCCCTAAAAGAGAAAGGGCTTGAGGTGGGCGGAGTGGTACAGATTCATGGGGGAGAAAAAATGGGTGGGAATGAAGATTTGAAAGCTTAAAATAAAAGCTGAATGTGAAAAGATGAGACAAAAATCAAAGAGGTTATAAAAAAATTTTGGGGAAAACATAGGAGGGGTGGGTGAAATCTTTGACGTAAAACAGAATGTATAAAGTTGGGAAAAAAAAGATGCGGGAAAAGTTTAATGAAAGGAAGCAGGGGGAAATAGAGAATGTGTAAGGAGGGGAAAAGAATGGGAAAAAGCAGCAGGGCCCCATGAAATACCATATGAATGTACAAAATGGGGGTGAGGGGTGATTTACAGGATGACTGACCTTTTTAACCCTGTTGGGAAGAAGAAAGGGTGCCTGAAAAAGGAAAGAATGTAGAGTGACCCTATTGCATAAAGGAGGTTTTCAAGATAAAATGAATTTAAAAACATAGACCAAAAGCCCTAATAATAAGTAGGTAATTTTTTGTGCAGTGTTGAAGGAAAGTTTTAATGGTTGGAGAGAGCTATGGTGTTAGGGGAGGAGCAAAGGTTTTTTTGAGGGAAGGAGGGCAGAGGACAACATTTTTTGGTGAATGAAAAATTGAAAGAAGGAAGGGGGGGAAAGAAACTGTACCTTGGGTTCCAGACATTAGAAAGCCTATGATAGAGTAAACAGAGAAAATTTTTGCAAGGTTTTTTGGGAAAAAGGGTTGGGGTTAGCCAAAAAATAGTGACTAGTGAGAACAGTTAAGCACTAGAGTAAAAAAAAAAAGGCTAGTAGTTAGAAAAAGAATGGGGTTAGGAGTGAGAGAGGTTTTAGGCAAGGATCACTCTGTCCCCCAAACCTTTTTTATCTTATACTGAGGAACTGGGGAGTAAGGTGAGAAAAAAATGGGTGCAGGGGGTGGAGTAGAAATGAAAATAAGTTTTAAAGTAGCGATTATATTGGGATTTATGATCGGCCCAGGGAAATCCAAGCCGTTAGATGTGGGAATGGGTATGGGAGAGACTTTTGGGGTAAAAATTTTGCCGTGAGAAAAGTAAGGTATGAAGTAAAAATCAAGGAACAGAAAGCTACTGGGACTGGGGAAAGAAATTTTTGAACAACTAGTGAATAAATACCTAGGGGTGTGCATTAGTTCCAATGGATTGGGGAAAGCAAAGGCTGAAAAATCAGCCAGGGCCCAAACAGTGGGTTGGTCGACTTGGAGTGTGGCAAGGATGGGGCAAACAAGTATGTGGTTGGGGGGAATGGTGGAAAATTGGGTGTCCCAAGCAATGTATGGGATGGGGTGGGTTCAGGGAAAGAAGTGAAAAGAGATATTGGAAGGGGGACAAAATAAAGTGCAAGAATGGATGAATGCACCCGATAGACGGTGAAGGTTTTTAAAATGACATGGGAGGAACTTTTGGAAGCTTTAAAAAAACTATTAAGCAACGGAACGAAGGAGGCACAAAATTGGCCCAAAAATTTATTTGTGGAGTGAATGAGTTAAATGGGGGGGTGCCAAAAATGTTGGGTGGGATTCGATTTTGGGGGGTAAAACTGATAGTGGAAACGAATGTAATTGGGGAAGTTTTAATGGTGATGAAGAAAGGCCCTTGATGGGGATGTGAGAAAGTGGAAAACTGAGATCGTAGAGTATGAAGTATTGGGGCGATAAGTGGAAAAAATGGTGACAAAAGAAAACACAGTGGTTTTTAAGGGAAAAAAGGCACCACGTTGAAATGTGAGATGGAACCCGGGGTGGCGACCTTCCTTCCAAGCCAGAACACAGTGCTTTGGGGTAAATGCAAAGGGAAAATAATGGGCCGAGTCAGGCAGCAAAATGGCCAGATGTTCATGGGGGAGGATGAAACAGTGGACATGTGATACTAGATTAAGAGTATGCGGGGAGAGAAAGGAAATTTTTGCGGGGGGTTTTTTACTGAAAAAGGGAGGGGACATGAACGAGGTGGTTGAAAGGACGGAAGCTGGATGTTTTTTACGCGGGGACTGTTGGGGAGCAAGTGGAAGGGGTGATTTTAACAGTGAAAGAGTTTTTTGGAAAAAAGTGGTATTGAGAAATAGCAAAGACTCTACGCCCTAAAAAAAAGAACAAGAACAAGACTACAGGAGCAGCCGGTTTTAAAGGCCAGGGCAGGGTTCGAAATCCCCCGTAAAGGGGCAATTTACGGTGTATGGCTACAAAACCTTTCGAGGGGGGGCGGGGGGAGATGCTCGTACCGACCGCACTCCCGTACGGTTTTGGGGCCTCTGGGGGGGAATATAGGGATTTCTAGGGATATGGTGGGAAAATTTTTGCTAACCAAACACGGCAGGCCCCTTTTATACGGGCTTTTTTTTCTAGCCAATCAAAATGCTCTCAGCTGTCAGGGAGCCCGATAAATAAATTTAAAGAGACTTCCAATGCCCCTGTTATGCAAAACGGCCTCTTTCGGAAATCGTCCCCCGCGGACGCTTATTTAAACCCAAAAAACTTACAAAACTTTTAAAAAACCTATCAAAACCCTACCTAACCAAAAACCAGACCTAAATAAACTTAACCTAAACCAAAAAAATTTTGCCGGTGTTGAGCTAAGATTGGGTGATTTCCGAAATGGGGGGGATTTAGCTCACTATCGCCAAATGTTACAAAAACTGCGCCACATTACCTTTTTAGTAAAATTCTCCCCTATTTCTACAGAGACGTAAACCCGGGGATACCTTGATGCGCTGATCATGGGTTCGGTCTCCGGGCCCCAAATTGTACTATAACCACGCTGGCCCGCGCCGTCGTATGCCGTATCCGGGCCCTGGCGGGGATCTGTTATGTGGGGCGAGAACTGCGCGTTCGCTCTTTAGCAGACAAACACACGGAGGGGCTAACCCCACTGTGACACACGGACACTTTTTGTGCAAGGATAGTATAACTTTATAATAAAACCCTTTCTTGTGGGTTTTAAAATGCTGTGTACTATAGTCAGACATTTATACCCCCACCCCCACCGCATCATTTTAAACGGCCAAACTTGTATGATGAAAGTACGTTTTGATTTAAGAAATCACCGTATATATATTTTTAAAATATAGGTTTTCCCTTTAATTTATTACAAGTATAAGGGTTTTTATTTTAAATATGATATTAGGATCAAGGCAATAAACACTCACATTTTAAACAGGGAAGCAGAAAAATGGCTTATAATACACAATAAAAATAAAGTATGTGATACAACTTGAATTTTTGTTTGTTGCGTCTACCGTTCAATTTCACTCCCTTAGGAGTAAGGGGGCTCCCGACCCCCTTAGCCTCGCGGTCCCAGCAAGTGAAAAAATGGTTTGGCACTCCCCTTTGAGGCGCTACGAGGGAAAAGTCCCTTAGGGGGTACTTACGGGCCCGTAAAATCTTTCGAGCATCTCTGCCCTGGCCTAGGAAGAAAAGGCCACCTGTAACATCAAGATCAAGATCAAGGGTACATGGAAAATCATCAACTATTCAACAGCCATCAACATAGTTTTAGAAAAGGTCGCTCCTGCCTATCTAAGCTCCTGAGCCACTATAATAAAATACAGAGGTATGAAAGTATATATAAATAATGAACATTAATAAAAATAAGTTATAATAGTTTAGGCTATAACCACACGTTTTTTCTTGTGGAGCAGTGTAAGGGAGATGTAGTTTGTAGGGAGGACTGCTACAAACTCCCCTCCTAGCGGTTTGTAGGGGGATACCGCTATACCACTATGAGTGGATCACGGAAACGCTGGCCGAGGGAAAAATGCCGACGTAATCTTCCTTGATTTTGCCAAGGCATTTGACAAGGTGGACCACAGCATCCTCCTTCACAAGATCAAGTCCTTGGCATAGCAGGAAATCTATGGAAGTGGCTTCACAGTTTCCTTATAGGAAGGACTCAGAGAGTGGTCGTGGGAGGACAGCACTCGGCACAAACTGCCGTGATCAGGGAGTACCAATAACTCCTACCATACAAGTAGTGAAACCATACAGTCCTACTCTCTCTCTCTCATCTGTATATTTAGGCCTCAGATAAAACTCATCTCTCATTTTGACATTTATATAATTGACTGAATATTAAGAAATTCAAATTTAATTATTTAATTATGCCTTGTAAGAATTTTTGTCATTAATAATTTGTGATTCTTAGTATGCCTAGAAACAGCCTAGTGTGTGTGTGTGCGTGTGTGTGTGTGTGTGTGTGTGTGTGTGTGTGTGTGTGTGTGTGTGTGTGTTACTAGCAATTATAAGCTATCATAGGAAACTCGTCGCCTCCGTGGTGTAGTGGTTAGCGCGCCTACCTATGAATCCACGGGCCCTGGTTGGAATCCCGGGCATGGCAGTCGGCGTGCAGCCCTCGCAACTGTTCATCCTTCCTTAATAAGTGGATAAATATGGGTACCTGGGGAAACCTGGGGAAGGTAACTGTGGCAACCCGGATGTCACACTAGCCCTGTGTCCCGGGGTACCACAGGCTGAAGGGTTAATGCTACGGAGATGAGCACCGAGGCCACGCGTATTTATTTGTACAACTCTGTTTGTGTATATCTTAATTTATGTTTGATTTCAGGGCAACTTTGTTTAGCAGTAAGAAGGGTTTGATGGTGATGGTGGTGGTGATGGTGATGATGGTGGTGGTGATGGTACCGGTGGTTGTGGTGATGGTGATGGTGGTGATGGTGGTGGTGGTGGTGGTGGTGGTGATGATGGTGGTGGTGATGGTGGTGGTGGTGATGGTGATGGTAGTGGTGATGGTGGTAGTGGTGGTGATCATGTGATGGTGGTGATGGTGATGGTGGTGGTGATGGTGATGGTGGTGGTGATGGTGATGGTGGTGGTGATGGTGGTGGTGGTGGTGATGGTGGTGGTGGTGGTGGTGGTGATGATGATGGTGGTGGTGGTGATGGTGGTGGTGGTGGTGGTGATGGTGGTGGTGGTGATGGTGATGGTAGTGGTGGTGGTGATGGTGGTATAGTGGTGGTGATCATGTGATGGTAGTGGTGGTGGTGATGGTGGTAGTGGTGGTGATCATGTGATGGCGGTGATGGTGATGGTGATTGTAGTATTAATATTATTGGTGTTCAACTATGTGTTCAACCGTGTTCTGTGTTCTGTGTTCTGTGTTCTGTATACTTGATGTCTGGTCCTGGAACACCTGGTTAATTATCCGTCAGGTCACGCCTCTCTCTTAATGCCTTCTCCTCGTACTCGCCTCCCACTTTTCATGGCGACATCACCTATGATCTCGCCGACTGCCCATTAAGGGATTAGGTGTCAGGTCGTCAGATCATCAGGTGTCAGGTAGTCAGATCGTCAGGTTGTCAGATCATCAGGTGTCAGGTCTTGAGTATCTTGGCTCTTTATAAAGGATGTCTCTTGTAGAGACAAGACACTTGGACACAGACCTCCGTACCAGCAACTCACAAGCCTTCAAGTCACAAGCCATCCAATCCACGGCAAGCTCCAGGGGCTTCAACCGATTTCCAGTTATTCCCCCGGGGGGGGGGGGTTTTTTTTTAAAAGGGGGGGGGAAAATTTTTTTTTTTTTTTTTTTTTTTTTTTAATTTTTTTTTTTTTTTTTTTTAAAAAGGGTTTGGGGTGGGGGGGGAAAAAGGGGGGGGGGCCCCCCCCCGGGGGGAAAAAGGGGGTGGGGGGGGGGGGGGGGGGGGGGTTTTGGGGGTTTTTTTTTGGGGGTTTTGGGGGTTTTTTTTTGGGGGGGTTTTGGGGGGGGGGGTTTTTTTTTGGGGGGGTTTTTTTGGGGGGGGTTTTGGGGGGGTTTTTGGGTTTTTTTTGGGGGGTTTTTTTTTTGGTTTTTTTTTTTTTTTTGGGTTTTGGGGGGGGGGGGGGTTTTTTTAAAATTTTTGGGGTTTTTTTTTTTTAAAACAGGGGGTTTTTTTTTTTTTAAAAAAAGGGGTTTTTTTTTTTTTTTAAAAAATTTTTTTTTTTTCCAATTTTTTTCCCCTTTTCCCGGGGGGTTTTTTTTTAAATTTTTTTTTTTTAAAGGGTTTTTTTTTTCCCCTTTTTTTTTCCCCCCCCCCCCCCGGGAAAAATTTTTCCCCCCCCCCAAAAAAGGGGGGCCCCCCTTTGGGAAATTTGGGGGGCCCCCAAATTTTCCTTTTTTTTTTCCCCCAAAAAAAAAAAAAAAAAAAATTTTTCCCCCCTTTTTAAAAAAATTTTGGCCAAAAAACCCCGGGCCCCAAAAAAAAAAAAAAAACCCCCCCCGGGGGGTTTTTTTTTAAAAAAAACCCCCCCTTTAAAAAATTTTTTTTTTTCCCCAAATTTTAAAAAAAAAATTTTTTTTTTAAAAAATTTTTGGGGGGGGTTTTTTTGGGGGAACGGGGAAAAATTTTCCCCCCCCCCCAAAAAAACCCCCCCCCCAAATCCCCCCCGGGTTTGGGGGGGAAAAAACCCAACCCCCCCCTTTTCCCCCCGGCCCCCCCCCTTTTTTGGGGGGGCCCCCCCCCCCCCGGGGGGGAACCCCCCCCCACCCCAAAAAAAACCCCCCCCCCCCTTTTCCCCCCCAAAAAAAAATTTGCCCCCCCCAAAAACCCCCCCCCCGGGGGGGGGGGGTTTTTTTTTTCCCCCCCTTTTTTTTTTTTTTAAAAAAAAATTAAAAAAAATTTTTTAAAAAAACCCCCCCAAAAAAAAACCTTTTTTTTTTAAAAAACCCCCTTTTTTTTTTTTTTTTTTAAAAACCCCCCCCCCCCAAAAAAAAAAATTTTTTTTTTTTTAAAAAAAAAAAAAATTTTTTTTTTCCCTTTTTTCCCAAAAAACCCCAAAGGGGGGGGGGGGGGGGGGGGGGGGGGCCCCCCCCCTTTTTTTTTTAAAAAAACTTTTTTAAAATTTTTTGGGGGGAAATTTTCCCCGGGGGGGTTTTTTTTTCCCCCTTTTTTTTTTTTTTTTTTTCCCGGGGGTTTAAAAATTTTCCCCCCAAAAAAAAAAAAACCCCCAAAAAAAAAACCCCCCCAAAAAAGGGGGGGGGGTTTTTTTTTTTCCCCCTTTTTTAAATTAAAAAAAAAAATTTTTTTTCCCTTTTTTTGGGTTTTTTTTTTTTTTTCCCCCCCCCCTTTTTTTTTTTCCCCCCCCGGGGGGGAACCCCCCCTTTTAAAAAAACCCCCCCCCCCAAAAATTCCCCAAATTTTTTTAAACCAAAAAAAAATTTGGGGGGGGGGGGGGGGGGGGGAAAAAAAAAAAAAAGGGGGGGGGTTTTTCCCCCCCCCAAAAATTTTTTTTTTTTTTTTTTTTTTTTCCCCCCTTTTGGGGGGGGGTTTGGGAAAAAAAAATTTTTCCCCCGGGGGGGGGGGTTTTTTTTGGGGGGGGAAAAAACCCCCCCCCCCCAAAAAAACAAAAAAATTTTTTCCCCCCCTTTTGGGGGGGGCAAAAAAACCCCCCCCGGGGGGGGGGGGGGGGGGAAAAAAAAAAAAAAAAAAAACCCCCAAAAATTTCCCCCAACCCCCCCCCCCCCCTTTTTTAAAATTTTTTCCCAAATTTTCCCCAAAAAAATTTTTTTAAAAAGGGGGGAAAAAAACCCCCCCAAACCCTTTTTCAAAAAAAAAAAAAAAGGTTTTTTTTTTTTTGGGGGGCCCCCCAAAAAATTTTTTTAAAAAAAAATTTTGACCCCGGGGGGGTTTTTTAAAAAAAAAAACCAAAAAGGGAAAAAAACCCCCCCTTCCCTTTTTTGGGGGGTTTTTTTGGGGGGAAAACCCCCCCTTTTTTCCCACCCCCCAAAAAAAAAAATTTTTTTTAAAAAAAAACCCCCAAATTTTCCCCCCCCCCCGGGGGGCCCCCCCCCTTTCCCCCCCCAAAAAAAAAAATTTTATTAAACCAAGGCCCCCCCCCCAAAAACCCCCCAAAAAAAACCCCCCCCCTTTTTTTTTTTAAAAATTTTTTTTTAAAAGGTTTTTTCCCCCCCCCCTTTTTTTAAAAAAAAAAATTCAAAAAATTTTTTTGGGGGGGGGGGGGGGGTTTTTTTTTTTTCCCCCCGGGGTCCTTTTTTTTTTCCCCCCCCCCCCCAAAACGGGGGAAAGGGAATTTTTTTCCTTGTCCCCCAAAAATTTTTTCCCCCCCCCAAAAAGGGTTAAAAGGGTTTTCCCCCCTTTTTTCCCCCTTTTTTTTTTTAAAAAAAACAAAAAAAAAAATTTTTCCCAAAGGGGAAAAAATTTTTTCCGATTTTTCCCCCTTTTTTTTTAAAAAAAAATTGGGGGAAAACCCAAAACCCCCCCCGGGGGAAAATTTTTTAAAAAATTTTCCCCCCCTTTTCCCAAAAATTTTCCCCAAAAAAACCCCCCCTTTTTCCCCCCAAAAAAAGGGGGGGGCCCTTCCCCCAATTCCCCCCCTTTTTTTTTTAAAAAATTTTTTTTGGGGTTTATTTAAATTTTTAAAAAAAAAAAACCCCCGGTGGGAACCCCCCCCCCGGGGGGGGGGGGGCCCCAAAAAAGGGTTTTTGGTTTTTTTTTGGGGGGGTAAAAAAACCCCCCCCCCAAAAATTTTGGGGGAAAAAAAAAAAACCCCCCCCCCTTTTTCCCCCCTTTTTTCCCCCCTTTTTTTTAAATTTTTTTTTTTCCCCCCCCCGGGGAGGGGCCCTTCCCTTATTTTTTTTTTTTTGGGGGGCCTTTTTTTTTATTAAAACCCCCCCCCCCCAAAAAAAAAAAATTTTTTTAAAAAAATTTTTTTTTTTCCCCCGGGAAACCCCAAAACCCCCTTTTTAAAAAAAAAAAAAACCCCCCCCCCCCCCAAAAAAACCCAAAGGGGAAAAAAAATTTTTTTCCCCCCCCCCCAAAAATGCAAAAAGGGAATCATTGAAGACTCGAGCCCTTAAACCCCAAAGGTTTTTTCCCAAAAAGCTCAGGCGAAGGGGCCCTTTTTATTTTTTTTTAAAAAAAAAAAAAATTTTTTTCCCTTTTTGGGTTGGGAAATTTTTTAAAACACTTTTGGTTTTTTTTTGGTTTTGGGTTCCGGGGGAAGGGAAAAAACCAAAAAATTTTTTAAACCCCCTTTTTTTCCCCCCCAAAAAAAGGGGTTTTTTTGGGGGGGGCCCCCGGCCCCAAACCTTTTAATTTTAATTTTTTTTAAACCCCAAAAATTTTTTTTTTTTTTAAAACCCCCCCCAAAAACCCCCCCCAAAAAAACCCCCCAAAAAACCCCCCCCCCAACCCTTTTTTCCCCCCCCCAAAAAAAAAACCCCCCCTTTTTTTTGGGGGGGTTTTTTCCCAAAAAAAAAACCCCCCCCCAAAAAAAATTTTCCCCCCAATTAAAATTTTTTTTGGGTTTTTTTTTTTAAGGTTTTTTTCCCCCTTTTTTTAAATTTTTTTAAAAAAGAGGGGGAAAAGGGGGGTTTTTTTTTTTTTTAAAAAATTTTCCCCCTTTTTTTCCCCGGGAAAAAAATTTTTTTCCCCCTTTAAACCCCCCCCGGGGGGGGGCCCCCCCCCCCCCCAAAAAAAAAACCTTTTTTTTAAAAAACCCCCAAAAAAACCCCCCCCCCCCCCAAAAGGCCCAAAAAAAACCCCCCCCCCCCCTTTTTTCCCCGGTTTTAAAAAAAAAACCCCGGGGGGGGGGGAAAAAAACCCCCCTTTTGGGGTTTTTTCCCCAAAAAAGTTTTTTTTCCCCTTAACCAAAAAAATCCCCCCCCTTTTTTAATTAAAACTTTTTTAAAAAAACCCCCCCCAAAAGGGGGCCGGGGAAAACCCCAATTTTTTTAAAAAAAAAAAAAATTTTTTTCCAAAAAAAAATTTTGGGGCCCTTTTTTCCCCCTTTTTCCCCCCTTTTTAAAAACCAATTTTTTTTAAAAAAAAACCCCCCCCCCCTTTTTTTCCCCCCCCCTTAAAAATTTTAACCCCAAAAACCCCCCCAAAAAAAATTTTTTTTTGGGGTTAAATTTTTCCCCCAATTTAAAAAATTTTTCCCCCTTTTAATTTTTCCTTTTAAAAAAGGGTTTTAAAAAAAAAAAAATTTGTTTCCCCCCGCCCCGGGAAAACCCCAAATTTTTTCCCCCCCCAAAAAACCTTTAAAAAAATTTTTAAAAATTTTTTTTTTAAAAAAAATTTTTTTTTTTTTTTAAAAAAAAAAAAATTTTTTTTTAATTTTTTCCCCCCCCAAGGGGGAAAAAAAAACCAAAAAGGGAAAAAAAAGTTTTTTTGGGGGGAAAAAAAAAGGGGGGAAAAAAGCCCCCCCAACCCCCTTTTTTTTGGGGGGGCCCCCCAAAAAAAACCCCCCCTTTTTTTAAAACCCCCCCCCAAAAAGGGAAAAAAAAATTTTTTTAATTTTTGGGGGGGTTTTTTTTCCCCCCCTTTTTTTTTTTAAAAAACCCCCCCAAAAAAAAAAAGGGCCTTTTTTTTTTTTTTTTCCCCCCCCCCCCCCCCCTTTTTTTTTTTTTTTCCCCCCCCCCGGTTTTTTCCCAAATTTCCCTTTAAAAATTTTTTAAAAATTAAATTGGGAAATTGTTTTTTCCCCTTTTCCAAAAACCCCCCCCCCAACCCTTTTTTGGGGGTTTTTTTCCCCCAAAATAAAATTTTTGGCCCCTTTTTAAAAGGGGAAAACCCCCGGGCCCCCAAAAAAACCCCCCCGGGGAATTTTCCCCCCTTTAAAAACCCCCTTCCCTTTTTCCCCCCCCCCCCTTTTTTTTTTCCCCCCAAAATTTTTTTTTTTTTTTGTTAAAAATTTTTTCCCCTTTTTTTTTTTTTTTTTTAATTTTTTCAAGGTTTTTTTTAAAAAAAAAAATTTTCCCCCCTTTTTTTTTTTTTTTTTTTTTTCCCCCCCTTTTTTAAAAAAAAATTTTTCCCCCCAAAAAAAAACCTTTCCCTTTTTTTTTTTTTTTTAAAAAATTTTTAAAATTTTTTCCTTTTTTTCCCCCCCCCCTTTTTTTTTTTTTTTTTAAAAAAAGGGGGGGTTTTTTTTCCCCCAATTGGGGAAAAAAAAACCCCTTTTTTTTTTTGGTTTTTTCCCCCCTTTTTTTTTTTGGGGGGGCCCCCCCCCCCAAAAAAAACCCCCCCCCAAAAAAAAAAAAAAAAACCCCCCCACTTTTAACCCCTTTACCCGGCCCCCGGGCCCCCAAAGGGGTTTTTTTTTCCAGGGAAAAAAAAACCTTTTTTTTTCCCCCCCAAAAAAATTTTTTTTTTTTTTTTAAAAGGATTTTTTTTCCCCCCCCCTTTGGGGTTTTTTTCCGAACCCAAACCCGTTTTTTAAAAAAAAAAAAATTTTTTTTAAAAATTTTTTTTTTTTTTTTTTTTTAAAAAAAAAAATTTTTTTTTTAAAAAATTTTTTTTTTTTTTCCCCCCCCCCAAAAACTAAAATTTTGGGGGGGGGGGTTTTTTTTTTTTTTTTTTTTTCCCCCCTTTTTTGGGGTTTTTCCCCCCCAAAAAAATTTTTTTTTTTTCCCTTTTTCCCCCCCCCCCCCCCTTAAAATGTTTTCCACATTATATTTACGAGTACTATCCTTTTCTGTGTCCTTCTCCTATTTTCTATTCTAATATATATAGATAGGTATGTTTTGTGTCCATTTCTATTGTGTCCCATCTACTTTGTTCAGTTTCATGATTATTCCTTTTGACGAGATGAGGACATCTCGGGTAGCGTCACCGAGCATATGTAGTATTAGTATTATTGGTGTTCAACTATGTGTTCAACCGTGTTCTGTGTTCTGTGTTCTGTGTTCTGTATACTTGATGTCTGGTCCTGGAACACCTGGTTAATTACCCGTCAGGTCACGCCTCTCTCTTAATGCCTTCTCCTCGTACTCGCCTCCCACTTTTCATGGCGACATCACCTATGATCTCGCCGACTGCCCATTAAGGGATTAGGTGTCAGGTCGTCAGATCATCAGGTGTCAGGTAGTCAGATCGTCAGGTCGTCAGATCATCAGGTGTCAGGTCTTGAGTATCTTGGCTCTTTATAAAGGATGTCTCTTGTAGAGACAAGACACTTGGACACAGACCTCCGTACCAGCAACTCACAAGCCTTCAAGTCACAAGCCATCCAAATCCACGGCAGGAGCAACTCACCAGTCCGCGAGTCACCTTACACCAACCTTACCTGTGTTACCTTTTTACCCAAGTTAATAAACTACTATCAAAGCAGAGTTACCTGTTTCTGCTCACCCTAAAAGTGACATACCAAAAAGTCACTCTACATGATGGTGGTGGTGGTAGTGGTGGTGGTGGTGGTGATGGTGGTGGTGGTGGTGATGGCGAAGTTGTTGAAGGTTCATTGCAAGACATCAATAAGAATATCTGTGTATGTCTCTCTCTCTCTCTCTCGCGCTCTCTCTCTCTCTCTCTCTATATATATATATATATATATATATATATATATATATATATATATATATATCTGTGTCTCTGTCGGTGATTTTGATGTTTGAAGAAATTTCGTCAGTTAACGACGCAGCTGAGATGGATCTCCACTGTAATCAGACAGCTCTCTCACAGACTTTCCCTAGAGAGCTGTCTGCTATAGTGCTTATAGTGTTGGGGGGAGCCAGCACCCCAGGAGGCGGGTTACAAACACCCGCCTAACACTCGGTATCCATTCACTGCTGGGTGGACAGGGGCTCGGGTTTTAAAGAAACAGCCCATCTGTTTCCGCTCCGCCCGGGGATCGAACCCGGGACTTTTCGGTTGTGAACCGAGCGTGCTAACCTTTACACCACGGTGTATGTCTGTCTGGGTTTTTTCTCTCTCTCCCTCTCATACTAGTAGTAGTAGTGTGTTGCCAGAACTTCCTATGCAGAAGTTTATACCTGGTGCCTTTGTTATTTGAATGAAGTTAATTGATTATGATTTTTCCTTGATTTAAACTTGAATTGAGAATTGAAACTTGTCTTATGACTTCACTATTTGATTATAGTGTGAACCACTTCTCGCTGCGGAGAGTACTGAAATGGGAATGAACTTAAGGGAAGGGGGTAGGGGTAGGGGTTAAGGGGAAAGGGTATGAGTTAAGGGGAAAGGGGATGAGTTAAGGGGAAGTGCTGCCACCAGCTCAGACAAGTAGTTCTATGGTTTTACTTTCTGGGCATGTTTTGAATAGATATATATATTAGATTTATCTTGGTAGTCGTGATTGATACGTGGAATTATACCGAGTAAGGCTGACTCTTTTGGAAGTGTGGGGAATTACTGTCCTAACACAGAATAATCACCTGGGTTTTTTTTTATAATAAACACAAGAACTATATTTGAAAACATCATCCTATTTATTCATGCTGAAGTATTATGTCTCTTGTTTGAGATCACAGACAAACATATAAGTTCTAATCCAACATAAGAAAGTTCTCCATCCCAACATAGGAAAGCTCTAATCTGGTATAAGTAACCCTTTACACTCTGATACAGGAAGCTCTTCACATGTGATGAAGGTAAGCTCTGGTGAGCATACACCTCCCTCACTGAATCTTACTGATAAATTATCCTTCACTTAGGTAACATACCGCTGAATACTTATAATTATACATGGAAGATATAAGGGGGGAATATAAGAGTAAGAATGTTGTGTGTGTTTCACTAAAAACCATGTGTCGGGCCGTTTGCGTCAAGGCCTAGATGTCCGCCTGTCGGGGAACGGGAGAGAGACTCCGTTAATAATACTTATAAGGATGGGGCAGGCCTCCTTTACGTTAGTGAAGACTAAACATCGGTACCCATATTTGGAAATATAGATAAAAATATTATAACAAGGAAAGGGGGGGGGAATAGGAGCGAAACGTCGTACGTCTTACCTGTCGGGGAACGGGAGAGAGACTGCTTTCTCGAGGATTACTAAGACCCGCGGGAAAAGAGGGGATGTTTGGATACCCTGAACTTGGCCTCTCCTGAAGAGCTTATAGTCCCGAAATAACTCATTAAATAATTAAACAAGTGTACCTAAGAAAGGGCTGCCTATAATACAGTCCTGTTACTTTGATATAGAAGAATTTAATATGTTTAATCTAATAACCGAGGAAAGTGTTATTGAGGTTCGTTTCCAGCATCCGAACGCGTCTTTTGGAGTGGTGTGGTAATGGAGTCGAACCATAAATTTGGTCGACTTTTAATTTAGCAAATAACTCGACTAACACATCCATTTATGAACGTGATCTGTCACTATTGTGTCTATTTTGAAGGACATTAAGAATCTAGGAGTGTTCCTTGATCTGATAGGAGGGTGAGGGGAGGATGAAAAGCTTTGAATCCATTAGTTATCACTGATCGCGAAATAAGTGTCCCACGAATGTTGACTCGCACGCGGAATGTCGGGGGGGAGGGAGTGAGGGAAGGAAGGAAGATAGAAATGGAAGATAGGAAGAAAGAAGATAAACTTACACGAGAAAACTAAAAAATTGAATTGCTTACGGGACATAACCCGGGAATTATATGATAAGAATTCCCATCCTATCTCTTCCGAATAACGGGCATTACAGTAGCAGTAGCATAATGGGTGTAGTTGCCCTCCCAGCACCACGCCCACACGGGGTCCCCATCACTGAGGGGGCCCCGGCCTCTCATTCTCTCTCCTACGTGCTCATATATAGTAGTACCAGAGTAGACCTTGTACATACAGCAAACATACATACTTACATGCAAAATATAAAATGCCATTAATATAACATGAATCAATCAATAAATCATATAATGTGTGGTAATATTTGAGTGTATTTGATATATTGAGGTAATTTAATGGAGTATTGGCAAACCTGCGCTGGTTTGTTGACATCTAGGCTTGGAAAACACGTGGTCCTCTCTCGCATCAGTTATCTTCAGTTTTAACCTCGAATTACTCACCCCGGCGACGTCCCAGGGTGAATAAAGGGTGACTAAGGGTGTGTGTGTGGTTGTGGGGTGAATGAGAGGCTGGGAACAGGTTAAAACAGGTGAAATGAAGGGTTTAAATTGGGTTATTATTAGTGGACGAGGAGGAAAGACACGTGTGTATGATTAGGGTGACAGTTTCGTACACAAGTTGTTTCGTACCCAGGTTTTTTTTAGTTGTTTCGTACACTGATTTTGAGTTTTTTCGTACATATCTGGTATCGTTTCGTAACTAGTAGAGAGTTCAACTCTGAGCTGAGTGTACGAAACGAAGGTATTATTTTACGATAGGACCAAACTTCCGTACACAATTGGGAGCATGATTTTTGTTTACCTTATTGTATTCTAAGAGATATTTTCTCCTTGAGCTTTCCGTCGCAAATCAATAGTTTCGGAGATATAGAACATTTTAAGTGGGAGGAGGAATACGTCTCCATTTGTTTACAAAATGCCTCCCTCTTCCTCTTCTTGTGACCTGCATCGCTTTTGTTTCGGAGTAAGTTTTCCGTGCGCACCCGTGGCTAGGAGGTTAATCTCTGGGTTTGGTATTTTATTAAACTTTTTTATTATTGGACCCAGTTAGGAGGTTAAAGGTTAGGTTAGGCAAAGTTCAGGTTAGGTTAGGTAAGGTTAAGTAAGGTAAACGAAACAAAAGTGATGCAGGTCACAAGAAGAGGAAGAGGGAGGCATTTTCTAAACAAGGAGACATATTCCTTCTCCAACATAAAATGTTCTATATCTCCGAAACTATTGATTTGCGACGGAAAGCTCACGGAGAAAATGTCTCTTAGAATACAATAAGGTAAACAAAAACCATGCTCCCAATTAGAGAGAACTGAAACTCGAGAAATGCCAGTGATCGCTGGCAGTTTTAACTCAAAGGTTGGTCTACTGTGTTTTGGCTCCGCGACTAATATTTTTCATAAATTAATTTCGCGATAAACATTGATGCACCGCATCTGAATACCAAAAAATATAGTTCTTCTGTTGTTCTACTAATTATATGGATGACATTCATTACGATGGAACGTTCTATAATAGCAATTTAATGCAAATTACTCGCCTCGAGTAGCAAAGCTTAATATATTTTTAACATGTATATTGTGGCATGTAAAATTTGGGTGATGTTCACACTGTTTTCTAAGACTACTGCTGCGTCTGGCAAACGCTTGTCAAAATACAATACAATAAGCAATGCCTTGGAAAAACGAAGAATAAAGAATGCCGAAATCGGCTTGTTGCTGCGACAATGTAGGTTATAATTGTGGAGGCGACACGCCGCGGCGGGGAGATTGTGGCGGGGAGATTGAATCAAAAACATTGCCACTTCACGCGTCGACTCATTGCACTTCCAGGCTTTCTATCTGATTGATACACAATAATAACAGGAAAATATGACTGCCTAGGTATAGATAACTTCTAAACATACGTTATTGACTATATAATATCATAGAGTAACATTTACCTCGCCTCCTCAACTATAACCTACTTGGTTATTTGGTTAAATGCATGTTTTACAGACTCAGGCTTCTATACAATATACATATAGAAGAAAATCGTTCTTAAAATTATACTTTTGTGTTTTAAGTGCAGTGGAATAAGCCCATATTTTTCTTTCAAGTTGACCAACTTTTCACCAAATTGTGAGTTAAAACTGCCAGCGACCACTGGCATTTCGGAGTTGCAGTTCTCTCTAATTGTAGGGAAGTTTGGTCCTATCGTAAAAATTAACCGAAACGACAATGGTTTCATATAGACTATGTAACAACTTTTTGGTGTACGAAACAACTTGTGTACGAACTGACTGCAGCCCATGATTAGAACCCGTATTTCTGTGTATCATTATTTAGGGTGTGTGTGTGTGTGTGCTTGTATGACGCTAACTACCCAATTAGAGCTGCCTGATCAAGCCAGTGTGTGTCAGGGCGTGTTGGGTGAGGTTAGACTTCTTAGTAAAAAATTTCCCACACTCCAGACATTCATGATTTTTAACACCACTGTGTGTCAGGGTGTGTCGGGTGAGGTGAGACTTCTTAGTAAATCTTTTCCCACACTCCAGACATTCATGATTCTTGTCACCACTGTGTGTCAGGGTGTGTCGGATGAGGTTAGACTTCTTAGTAAATATTTTCCCACACTCCAGACATTCATGATTCTTGTCACCACTGTGTGTACTCAGGTTGAACAAGTGCTTCATGTGAATCTTCACGTGCCTGGCAATATCCCTCTTTGTCTTGAAACACTTGCCACAAACATCACATTTGAACTCCCTCAAATCAGTGTGTCTCAAGGTGTGTGTGGCGAGTTTTGAATAGGTAGTAAATCTTTGCCCACACTCCAGACATTGATATTTCTTAACACCACTGTGTGTCAGGGAGTGTTGGGTGAGGTTAGACGTACGATTAAATCTTTGCCCACACTCCAGACATTCATGATTTTTAACACCACTGTGTGTCAGGGAGTGTTCGGTGAGGTGAGACTTCTGAGTAAATCTTTGCCCACACTCCAGACATTCATGATGTTTAACACCACTGTGTGTCAGGGTGTGTGGGGTGAGGCTAGACTTCTGAGTAAATTTTTTCCCACACTCCAGACATTCATGATTTTTAACACCACTGTGTGTCAGGGTGTGTTTGGTGTGGTTAGACTTATCATTAAATCTTTTCCCACACTCTAGACATTCATAATCCTTGACGCCACTGTGTGTCAGGAAATGTCTCTTAAGCACACTCTTGCATCTGAATGCTTTACTACATTGTGAGCAACAAAACTGCCTCTCTCCTTCTTGGCCTGAGCTGCCTGCCTTCAGGTAATTCTTGCCATCCCTCCTGTGCCTCCCCACAGCTGAGGCAGACTGCTGCTGCTGCTCCCGGCCACTGGTGGTGCTGCTTCCTCCTGCCACAGCCTCCAGCGCAGCAATACCCGCGGCAGCACACATGGTGGCCGGTCCTGCAGGAAGCTTTAGGGATGCCGGCACGAGATGCCTTAGTGTGCAGCAGAACACCCAGCTGGGACTGTGACCTCACCACCTGCAACAGTGGTCACAGTCAGGACACAGAGAGCCAGCTGGGACTGTGACCTCACCACCTGCAACAGTGGTGACATCAGGACACAGAGCCAGCTGGGACTGTGACCTCACCACCTGCAACAGTGGTGACATCAGGACACAGAGAGCCAGCTGGGACTGTGACCTCACCACCTGCAACAGTGGTGACAGTCAGGACACAGAGACCCAGCTGGGACTGTGACCTCACCACCTGCAACAGTGGTCACAGTCAGGACACAGAAAACCAGCTGGGACTGTGACCTCAGCACCTGCAACAGTGGTGACAGTTAGGACACAGAGAGCCAGCTGGGACTGTGATCTCACCACCTGCAACAGTGGTCACAGTCATAATACTGGTTTAAATTTGGTCTTACTACGCTAAGAATAATGCCGACAGTACATCATGTAAATGATGAAAAACTTATTTTGTAATAAGATCTGTAAAATTCTTCAACGACTACTACAACTTAATGATTCCCATGGTACATCATAAACTGTGGTAGATCACATTCATGACATGGCTATCCATGACTTCATTGGTGTTCATATTTCTGAGTAACAAAACCTAGTTAATTAAAGAAGCATCTATCACTTGTTACCTTTCAGCTTTCATTCTCTGAATGTACATCAATGAAATCAGAGTATAAGGTGAAATTATGCTGCATGAGCATACATTATTGAAAGATTGCTTCTATTATTATTATTGATTATTACATAAACAACTGTTTTAAGTCTCAATTGTTGATAAGAAAGTGCTGGCAGTGGTTATACCAGGCATGGTCACATGTTGGCAGGGTAGCTATGCTTGTTATCGACCAAATGACTGACAATACAAAGATCAAGCAAAATAATCTGTTGCTGATGAGGAAATTTTTGTGATACTTTTTACTATCATCCATCATCACACATAATATATTGCTTGCCTTAGTGGCCTAATTCAGATTGAACTTATCTACTTAAAATTAATGAATAGAAAAAATTCCCACCTTCTGGCATAATGGCTGCTGATATCCTCATCTGTCACCTCAGGGTTCTTGGGTGAAGATCATACTTCTTTTTCACCTGTGCTGCTGCCTTCCTTGGCACCACATGGGTCTTGATCACAAGCAGCTATGGAAAAATATGTAATAAGATCTCCACCACTTAATGCAACCTGCACAATAGTTATCATTGCTAAATTTGCTATACATCATTTTGTATTCTCTAATTTATGCTTTCTCGGCCAAATATCTTTAATGCAGTTTGTTCTCCCTGTATTAATCTGAAGTACAGGACCTTATTAGGAGTCACGTGAGCAGCACAGCATGTAAATAATGAAAAACTTATAAATGTTGACACTTTTTAAGGGGCACCAAAACTACTTGCAATGCACACCTCCAATATGTTAGAGAGAAATATCAGTTGGTAATCCTCAAAGTTTTCTACACTAGTCAATTACAAATAAGATTTACCATCTATTAAATCCAGCCTCTATACCTGAAATTGAGATTAGCTAAAGACAAGCACACACCTTCCCGACATGTGTTCATTTTCACATCCAATGGGAACAGCTGCAAGATCGTAGATCAGCTGCAAGGAGTCTGAGCACAGAAGTATTGGTGGCGGGGCATCTCTCGCTCTATAAAGTTGTCATGTTCTTTGCAGACACCCTGAACAGCCTGGTGGGTTAAAAGGGAATGGTAAAATATGAAAATGGTTAGGTCGCATAAAATGTTGACCGTGAAGAAGCCGATTAAGGCCGATATTACTGTGATCTATTTTAGATTAGATTATTGATGGTAGCATAAGTCCCTTCCAGTTACATATTACAGTTTAAATCCTTAACTTGGCGCTGCACAATAACCAGCTGCCTATTCTTCCCTTCTGAATGTTATTTGTTTGACCTTGCCAAATTTTTCATGTTACTTTTCATTGCCATTATTCAGTTTGGTAAATAACTAGATGAACACCGAACTCACTTTGGTGGACGAAACAAATTTTTTCTCTTCTGTCGCAAACTTATTTATTTATTTATTGCAAAAATGACAAAAAAAAAGAACCTAAACCTAACCTAACTAATACCTATACCTAACCCATACCTAACCTAAAAAAAACTAACCTTTATCTACCTAAAAAAAAGAAAAAAAGAATTACGACAGAAACAGTTAGGACATTAATTCAAAACACAGGTATTATTCTAGTGTTTGCCCATACTCCCCCTCCAACAAAACAGGCTTGGGGACCTGGGGGAATGCGGGATATTTGGCTGGGGTACAAAATATGCGTCGCAACCACATAGTTTTTGAGTTAGGATGTGTTGAAAAAAATTCCCTAGGTCTGGGGACAATTCATTGGATTTCTTGAGTCCAGAGAAGTGTGAACCGGACGATCCAAACATAATGATGACCGAAGTGTCGAGAACCCCCCCAACCCCACGCTAGGAGGTTAGGTTAAATTTGTTTAGGTTTGGTTAGGTTAGGTTAGATTTGGTTAGGTTAGGTTATCGGTGGGTAAAGCCCCCCGCTAGGTTAGGTTAATTTTAGCTGGGCAAATTTCTCTACATATAAGGAAATTTCCGTAGATAGAGGGAATTTACCCCCCCCCCCCACCCACACACACACACAACTCTTAAATTACGTCTTTCCGACGCATAATTTGTTCCCCACCCGAAAACCCCGCATTCCCACAGGTCCCCAAACTTGTTTGGGGGAAGTGGGAGAGTATGGGCAAACACTAGAAATTTACCAAAACACATGAAAACACAGCAGAAAAAAATTGTTTCGTCCACCAAAATGAGTTTGGTGTTCATCTGCATCAATACCCAAAGAAATGTTACACTGTACTCCTGCACACTGTAATTAGGATGGGAACTGCAATACCACAGGTCACGTTAGCAAAATGACAACAGTAATCTTTCATGACAATAACTGCAGGTAAACTTAACTTTATGTGCCGTCAGGTGACACGCCTAAGTTAAAGCCTTATTTAGATTATTGTAATACTCTCTTTCATTAATTTGCCGTGTTTTTTGCAATATTGTTAAGATTTCTTATGCCTAATATTATCTAATGTTGATATAATATACTGCGAACTCAGAATATTGCAGATAATAGATCACTATTGCTTGCAGGGGCGAGCTGGGCAGACAACCATGAATGGTTACGTCATGTATTTCAAAGTTCAACATTATTTCATCACTTTGCATATTACCACACCCTCCTACATACCTCCTGGCGTCCTTGGGGAAGAGATGAAGTCTTATCCGGGATGATAGTACTTCTTTTCTTGCCGCAAACACAGCAACTGCCACTTAGTACTTGGAGCCATTTTCAAAATTTGTTGTTGTAACGAAACTGAGGTCTTGGTCTTGGGTTGGGTCTCCCAGTATGCATCGTCTGCCAGCCGCGCCCGCCGCGCCATCTCCAGCAAAAAAATAGCATTAACCCCTGTCCTCACTCTCGGCCTTAGAACTCTCTTATCCTCTATGTAGTACTATCCTTGGTGGCCATCGAGATCTCTCTCTCTCGGTGGCCACGATATCACGCCTTCACGGCGATTCACGTTAGCTCCACCCCTTTGAGTGACGTCACGAGTTCTGACAACCGTGATTGGCTGTTGATATCCCTAGACCACAAACCCTTCCAAATCAGGCGAATATGCAACCCGGCTAACACCCGGCACCCATTCACTGCTGGGTGGACAAGGGCTCGGGTTTTAAGGAAACAGCCCAACTGTTTCCGCTCCGCCCGGGGATCGAACTCGGGACTTTTCGGTTGATCGAACTCGGGACTTTTCGGTTGTGAACCGAGCGTGCTACCCCTACACTACGGAGTCCCGTGAAAAATTATTAACATACCTAGAAAAAAAAGTTACAATTATAATTAAGAGAAAAATAATAATTATTATTAATATTATTATCATTATTATTATTATTATTATAAGAAAAAAAGACGAAGAGGAAAAATAAAAAATAAAATATCAAAACAAAAAGAAAATTTGACCTATAGAAAAGTTTTAAAAATTTGAAAATATAAAAAGTGAAGTCGGAAAAATTTCGTAAAAATTTGAAAATATTGAAAAAATGACAAATTTCTCACATTTTTTCCAATTTTTGTGTTACGTAAAACTGGCTTCAATGTGTTACGGGGCATGTGTTACGCCATGGGGTGTGTTACGGAACCCCTGGTGGCTCTGTGTGTTGCGTAAAAAAACCGTTACGTCACAAGGCGAAGGAAATAACCCCATAGTTTGTTTTTACCAACCCCGGTTTTAAAACCCCTCACCCCCAGATTTTTCCCTTTGGGGTATAAAAAAATCACCCTTGTTTTAGCCTGGAAAAACGGAGTATTTTGAATTTTACCACAGAAATTTAGTGGACAAGGATACAAACCGGTAATAGTTTTAAAAAAAACATTGTTTATAGTCATACAAAATCGTCAATGGTAAAAAATTTACAAGGAAAATTTTACGCCCCTGGGCCTAAAGGGGGTTTAAAAGGGGTTTTAGGGTGTGTTATGTAAGACTGGTAAATGTTTTACGAAGATTTATAAGTTTTAAAGGAAATGTGGAAAGGATTTGGAAAGCTTTTAGAAAAAAATTTGACTCCAGTGTTACGAACTTCGGGGTTTTTATTTTACGGAGTTCTCAGAGCTGGGGGGTTGCGGAAACCGAGTTGGGGACTTTGCGACTTTTGAGCCCTTTGGGCCGCACTATAAAATTTCAAAAAAGTCGAAAAGGGTCAAAAAGTGCAAAGGGTTTAAAAAAGTCGGACAAAGCAAAGTCGCCCCCCCTTTTTCCGCGACTTTTCCCCCAAACTTTCTCGGGAACAAAGACGACTTTTTTGAAAAAAATTTGCCGCAGCATCAGCGGGGAATTCGGAATGCGGGCCTCTTACGGGGCCCTCCTGGCCAGGAGGATTTTAGAGGAGGAGGCCCTGTAAAATTTTAAATTTTGGGCTGTGTTAAAACAAAAAAATGAAAAAATATTTGTTTTTTCCCCTTTTATAAAAGAATTTTTCCCTTTTTATCGCCTAAAGTTTACTTTGTAATTTAGCGGAGTCCCCAACCGGGAAAAATAAGTCGCAGTCAAAAAAGTCGAAAGTCGCCCGGGGGGGGGCCAAAAAAATAGAGTCGCAGGTCGGTCGCACCTAAAAAAATTTAAAAAGGTCGAAACCCAGCTCTGGATTTCTTTGTTTTGCAAGTCCTTCTTACGTGCTAGGGGGTTTGGTTTGAGTAATTTTTGGGCTGAAAGCTTTTAGGTACTTTTGTTCTTTTGACAGTGGGGTGGGGTGCAGGGTCAGTATTGACAAGAGTAATGCGGACTAACTTTTGTACATTGCAAATTTCAGTAAAAAACCCCACAAACGTACGTAAGTATGGGGGGCTCCTTTTTTTTCCCCAAAGATTATTTTTGTTCAGGTATAACAACCCCAAAAGTTATTAATTCAACTTATGGTGCTTTATCATAACTATTTCCTTTCGTGTTTGATTTATTTTTCACCCATTCCCATAAGGCACTAGCAAAACCCCCTTTTTGGGCCCAAATTTTCGCCTTATTGTTTTAAATTCCTTCATATTTAGGGGAAGTTACATTTAAGAAATACCATGTTTTATCTTTCCGGGATACTTTGATCTTTCTAGGAAAAAAAACTGCATGAAAATGACACAGGTGTAAAAAATTTTTATAGCCCCGGTTTTTTTTCAAAATTGTCGCACTGTCTTGTAAAATTTTTTAGACAATTTGGACTTTTCTTTTTTAAGCCCGTTTTCAGCACTTTTACTTTCGGCTGTTTAAAAGATTTAAAGAACAGAGTAAGGTTAGCGATATAAATATGTGCCGGGAGAAAATAGGGGTTAAGTATGCGGGAAAAAACTGTTTTTTTGGGAAAACAGCAGAGAAAAACCCTTTAAAAACCCCGGATACAAATTTTTTGAAAGTCAAAACCTGCACTGCCAAACCAACAACGCTGGGGCCCTTTTTCCCCCACAAACACAGGGGGCACGGCTGCCACCACACATTTAAAAACAACTGCCCACCACCAGAGCTGGGCCCGATTTTAAAAACAATTGTTCTAAATAGTATTTAAAAAACATTTGTGTTTTTTGAAATTTTTTATAAAACATTGGTTCCCATGTATTTAAATACTTTAAGGGGTATTCAAAACATTTTATTTAAATACATTTTAATTTTGAAATTTTTTTTAATTTTTTTTTCAGTTCAAATTTTGGCCCTAAACCCCCCCCCAATATTGGCAAAACCCCTGATGTTATAGTGAACCGTGTTTCCCCCCTGGCCCAAAGGGAAAAGTCCTGTTTTTAAGGAAATTTAGGCCCGAGAACAAAAATTTCTAAGGAAACCCCAAAAACTAAAAAAATCCTAAAAAAATCCTTTTTTCGGACATGTTAAAAAATTTTTTGTGTATTTAAAAAAGTATTTACATTAAATTGGGGTATTTAGGATTTACTATTTAAAAACATTGTAAAATGTATTTGGGGATTTAGATTTAGTATTTAAATGCAAATTCAATTTTATTTTGTCCCCCGCTTGCCCCACACCACCATCCAGCCCCACAGGAACACTCCACAGGCCCCGGGTTTTCAACCACACTTGTCCAAACAACACACCCCTCAAAAGTGGAAACTTAAAGTGTTTGGGAATAAAGGTTTTTTCTTGAAACACTTGCTAAAAAAATCACACTTTAATCCCGGAAAAACCAGTGTGTCAAAGGTGGTCGGGGGAGTTCCCGAAAAGGGTATAAAACCTTTTTTCCCCCCCCTTAGGCATTCTTGATTTTTTAAAAAAACCCCTGTGTGTAGGGGGTGTTTGGTGGTTCAGAACGGGTATAAAACCTTTTCCTCAATTAGGGATTTTTTTGAGTCTTAAAAACCACTGTGTGGCAGCGGGTGTTGGGTGAGTTGTGAAGGGGATAAAACCCTTTTCCCACACTCCCAGGCATTTTTGATTTTAACACCACTGTGTGTCGTGTGTGTGGGTGGGGTTCTCTCTTTGTTTGAAAACTTTTCCCCCACTCTAAACATTGGGGTTTTTCCCTTTAAAACCACTGTGGTCAGGGTTGTTGGGGGTGGGTGGGCTGAACTTTTCTAGCAAATCCCTTTTTCCCCACTTTAGGGGATTCATGATTCTTTAAAACCCCTGTTTTGTCAGGGGGGGGGGTGAGTTTACTCTTTTGGAAAATCTTTTCCCAAAACTCTAAAAATTTCATAATTCTTAACACCCCCGTTTTATCCGGGGGGGGTGTTTGTTTAGGTTTTCGCCCTTGTAGTAAATCTTTTCCCAAAACTCTAAAAAATTCCCTAAAATTTTTAAAACCAAATTGGGGTTTAGGGTGTGTTTTTGAGGGAACTCTTTTTAGAAATCTTTTCCCCCATCTAAACATTCCAAAAATTTTTTAAAAACCACTGTGTTTTCAGGGTGTGTGTGGTGAGGGGGACTTTTCTAAACAAAAACTTTTTCCCCCACTCTAAAAAATTTATAATTTTTGACACCACTGTGTGTCAGGGGTGTGTGTGGTTTGGGGTTCACCCTTTCTAGCAAAATTTTTTTTCCCCCACTCTTTAAAAATTTTATAATTCTTAAACCCCCACTGGTAAACATTCATAATTTTTAACACCAAGGGGTTCAGGGTTGTTTGGTTGGGGGGCCCCCCTTTTTAGGGAAAATTTTTTTCCCAAACTCTAAACATTCATAATTTTAACATATTTTGGGATTTGGGTGTGTGTGGTGAGGTACTCTTTTTAGCAAATCTTTTCCCCCCACTCTAAACCCTTCATAATTTTAACCCGGGTTTTCAGGGGGGTTTGGTTTGGGGGACTCTTTCCAGCCCAAAATTTTCCCACCTTAAACCCTTTGTAATTCTTAAAAACCCCTGTGTGTCCCCAAGGGGAAAGGGTCTCAAGCTGACTCTTGCTTTGAATGTTTTTTCAACTGCTGGGCCCCTTCAGCTCACAGTGTGCCTTGTGGGGCCCGAGCTGCCTGCCCCCCGGTGATTTTTTCCATTTACCCCGTGCCTCCCCACCCCTAGGCAGATGATCCTGCTGCTCCGGCAAAATTTAGGTGTGCCGGAAACCCCCAGCCCCCACCGCAGCAACACCTGGCCCCCACCCGCCACTGACGAGTATTTTCGAAAAAAAATATGTGATGAACCAAGCCCGCCTGGGAAAAGGGGAGATTATTTTTTAACTAAAGATCCAGGCGTGGTATGTCTAAAAAGGGGTTTAAGGGTTTTGAAGACCCAATGTTTATAAGTAATAACTACAACAGTGGGAGAAGGGACAGAAGTGGTTGGGGTTTTTGATAAGGACCCAAAAAATAAGGGTTTAAATTTTAAAAAAAATGGAGTAGGAGAAGGGAAAAGGGTGCAATAGGGTGTACCCCAATTTGAAGTCACAACTAGAGAAAAAAACAGATATAGTGGCGACATCTTTACCACCCCAAAAAAAAAGACTTTGGGGGAAGGAAGAACATGAGAAAGTACTAAAAGGATACCTTGAGAAAATAATGAAGGTACATTTTTTGGGTTTGCCCAGGGTCTCCCCCTTCCCCCCAAAAAAGTTGGGGGGCCCGTGGGGAATGCGGGGTTTTTGAGTGGGGGAAAAATTATGCGTCGGGGGAAAAAAGTAATGTAAGAGTTTTGGGGGGGGGGGGGAAAAAATTTCCCCAGATCGAGGGGGAATTTCCTTGTATCTAGAGAAATTTTTCCCCCAACCCAAAATTAAAACCAAAACCCAGCGGGGGGCCTTTACCCACCGATAACCAACCTAACCCCAAAAACCCCCTAACCTATCCAAACCCAAAACCCAACCAAATCAAATTAACCAAAAACTAACCTAACCCCAAAAAAAAAACTTAAACCAAAATTTTAAACCAACCCCAAACCAAAAAAACTCTAACCTAAACTAAAACCCAAAAATTTAAACCCAAACCTATCCAAATAAGTATAAATACCCAAGCCCAAAACTAAAACCTTCCCCAGGGGGCGTTTGGGGGGGTTTTCGACACTTTGGGTTAAACATTCTGTGAGGATCGTCAGGTGCAAACGTCTCTGGGCTCAGAAGGGAAAAACAATTTAATGTTCCCGGAGTGGGGAAGTTTTCAAAAAGCTCTAACTTCCCCAAAAAATATTTATGTTGGTAGGCAAAAGTTTTGTAGCCGGGGGGCCCCAATCCCGCATTGGGCCCCGGTGGCCCAGCTTGGGTTTGGGGGGAGGGGGGGGTTAAAGGCCAAAAACTAGAATAATACCCATTGAAGTATAATAACAAGTTAAAAGGGGTAACCCCCCGTGCAAGGACGTAAAATGGGGGACCTTTGAAAGGGGGGGAAATGTTTTGATGGATTTTTGAGGGGTGACAAAGGCTGACCCCGATGGACTCATGGCTGACAGGAAAAACACAAGATAGGGGAGATGACGCCCCAGCCACACTTGCCCTCCCCTGGCATTTGGGTGGTGATTCCTGGAGGCTTCACAGGGTGGCAGCTGATTCCCCGGAGGAAGGCACAGGTGAGGCGGAGGACAGCGGTTTTTGGGGTCAGGTCACCCTAAAGGTAAAAGGTTTGGGACATTAAGGGCGTGGCGCTTACCTGCCCAACAAAAGGCAGACACAAAGGGGGAAAAGGAAAGTCTTTTTTCGTGACCTTTTCTGCTTAGGGGGTCTTGTTAGTTTTTAACAAAGGGAGACAAAGTGGAAGGGCCTATGAAGCGTACTAAGCGACTAAGGCCCAAAAGAAGAAGAAGAAGAAATCTAGTACGTTTTTGTAGGCCCGCCCGTCAAGTCGGGGTCGAACTTGACACATATCTTTCGTGTGTCCCCGGACCAAGGTTTCCCTACAGCTCTGCGGGGTGCAACCCAAATAAAGTCAAGATCACCCTTTTTGCCACTCGTAGCCGATAGTGTTCTTTTTCCCTGTGGGGAAAAAGGGCCACACCAGGGCAGTATAGACACAGACTAAGTCCCCCCCATAAACTACGGGGAGATAAAAACCAGACAAAAAACCCCCTCCCATCAACACAGGCATAAAACAGACATAAGTCCCTCCCTCAACAAGGGGGCAGTAAGACACGACATACCCCCCCCCATCACTACAGGGCTATAACACAGAAAAGTCCCCCCCCGTAATACAGTCAGTATAAAACACAGACAAAAGTCCCCCCAAACTACAGGGCATATAGACACAGACAAAGTCCCTCCCATAAACTACGGCATATAGAACAAAAAAGAACATAAAAAAACAAAAAAAATAAGGAAGCTACAAGACCCCGCGGGCCTACACGGGGTATTTTTCCTGTCACCAACACTCCCTACACCACTTTCATCCCCATCCAAATGAACCTACCAGCCCCCCTTTAAAAGCTCCCTAATGACTCCGCACAAACCCCCCCTGTCTACTGAGACCATTCCACTCATCCCCCACCCTTTGTGAACCATTTTTCCCTTTTTCCCTTTCAAAACACGCTTTTCCAGCTTGAATCCTTTACTTTTGTTCTACCCTGGTTAAAACCCGTAAGAATTTTTCCTACCTCCCCTTTTTAAATCCCTTTATCCCTTAAAAAATTCTATCAGATCGCCCCTTACTCGGTTCTCGAGTGGTGTAATTTTAAAAACTTCAATTCCTCTCATAAATAAAGTTAGCACCCTTTTTTCATTTTTGGGCTCCTTCTCTGACTTTTTTTAACAACACATATCCCTCCTGAAAAATGGAACCCAAAAAGAACTGCATAGTCTAGGTGAGGCCTGACTAGAGCCAGAAAAAACTTTAGAATAACTTCCCATTCTACTTTTAACACTTCTGGGAATGAATCCTAATACTCATTAGCCTATTTCTGGCCTCAAACATTGTTTTTAGGGCGGAGGTCTGGGTCACCCTCATCCCAAAATCTTTTTTACCTTTGATCTTTTCAGCGATAATGTTATGGTGTTCTATTTCCCGGGTTTTTTTACCAAATTCATAAAGCTAATTTTCAATATTAAAATTTCCACTGCCATCGATGCCCACTCGTTAAGTTTTTTTAAGTTCCCTGCAATATGTTTTCGCAGACGTGATCCCAAAAATCCCAACCTAATTAGTACTCAGCAAACTTGCTGATATCACTGCTATCCCACTATCCCAAATTTGATGTAAATCAAAAATAGAATGGGGCCCAAAAAAGACCCTTTTGGAACCCCCTTGTCACCCCGGGGCCCCCCCTTCAGATTTTGGGAAACCCTTAATTGTAAACCCCTTTTTTGGCCATTAGAGCCAAATCTGATCCAATAAGAAACCCTTTCCCTCTTTCCGAGCCCTAACCTTATTTAAGAGTCGCCGTGTGGTACTTTGTAAAATGCCTTACTAAAATCCGTAATTATATCTAATCCTTATCATTATTGCCGTCCATAAACTTTCCTATAAAAAATCAATAAATTGGTGAAAAGACCTACCCTTGTGAATCCATGTTGTGAATCATTTATCAAAAATATGTTTTCTAAGGGCTCTCAAGTTTTTTAAAAAGATTCCAATAATTTACCCACCATGATGTTGTTTGGGGCGAAATTTTACTTTGGGCCTCGTCCCCTTCTTAAATATGGGAACAACATTTTTCCCTTTTTCCCAATAAGGCACTCGCCTATCTCAACCCATTTCCTAAAAGTGCACTAACGACTCATAATAAAAACTAAATCCCTCCCATCAAATACATGCAGTATAGAACAGAATAAGTCCCCCCCATCAACACAGGGCAGTAAAGAACAGCATAATCCCTCCCCCCCCCCTCAATACAGGCAGTATAGACACAGCATAATCCCCCCATCAACTACAGGGCTATAACACGCATAAGCCCCCCCATCGACACGGGCATAAGACACGACTAATCCCTCCCTCGACTACAGGGGGGTTTTTAAAACACAGACATAGTCCCCCCCCCTCAACTACAGGGGAGTATAGACACAGAAATAAGTCCCTCCCCCCAACTACGTGCAGTATAGACACAGACATAAGTCCCCCCTCAATAAGGGCGTATAACACGACGTAAGTCCCCCCTAATACGGGCGTATAGACACAGAATAAGTCCCTCTCTCAAATACGGGGAGTATAGGGCACAGACTAATCCCTCCATCAATACGGGGAGTATAGACACAGACATAAATCCCTCCCATCAAATACGGGCTTAAATAATCATGTGGGGCCCCCATCTCCAAAGGGGGGCGGTAGCGATACCTCGAGGACAACGTACTAAATGACGATCTGAAACAAAAGATTCGGCTGCAAAGCGCATAGATTTTAGATAATAATACAATATTAAAAAACCAGTTTTAAGTGGCCAACTGTAGTTTGTAGGTGCATAGTAACGCAAAGCTAAACTTTGGTATGCAGTCTCGCTTTTGATTCTATCCGCTTTTAAAAATTTTTTTTTTTTTTTTTTTTTTTTTTTTTTTTTTTTTTTTTTTTTTCCCCTATCGTTATCTCTACCAAAAATTTTATCACGGTAGGTATGTACTCCCCAAAAAAAAAATTTTGGCAGTATCGTTATTACTAAAAAAATTTTATCAGGTATCGGTATGTACTACCCAAAAAAAAAAAAAAAAATTCAGTATCGTTATCGCCCTCCCAAAAATTTATCATGGTATCGTTATCGCCTCCCAACTTTTATCGCCCCCACCTTGCTTTTTCTCTCTATTGCAGCTAACCACCCCACCACTAGATTGGACCCTACTCGGGGCGCCAATAGTTAACCCCACGCCGCCCTCCCCGAAGGGGGGAGGGAAAATTGCGTACGCGGGCTAACGGGGGGGTGTTAATGTAGCCCGTTTTAGCGCCCCCCCAAACCCGCTAAGGTTCTATCAATGGGTCGCTGGGTGGATGACAACAAACCCCTGGCCCCCCTACCTGTGGGGGGCGGGTAGGGGCGCATCTCCAAGTTTAAAAAAGGGTAAGGGGGAAAATGCCCGTTCGTGTCGTGGGAGATAGGGGGGAGCTTGGTTCCCAGGCTAGAAATACCCCCGGGCATCCCGGGGGCGACCCTCCCTGCCCCCTGAGTCCCGGCTTGATACAGGTCCCCCAGGGGCCTCCTTTTAACGCCTCCCTATCATGCCTTGTCAAACACGGGGAAAACATCACCATTTTTGCGTGCCTTCAGGAAGACCGTATTGGACCCCCGAGGTCCTAAGGCCCGTTGTAGGGGCCCGTAATGCCCCGGGGTTCCGAGGGGGAAACCCCGGGGAAGCCCCTGAAGGGGGATCTAGTAGGGCGTCTAGTCGCGTAGTTTCCACCTCCGGGCCCCCGCCCGCCCCCAGTCCTGGCCCAGGCCAGTGGCTCCCCAAGGGCCTGAAAAGAGGTGGGGCGAGTCCTGCCCGCTCCGGGGATCCTGGGGGGGCCTCGGCCCCAGGGAGCCCTGGACGCAGGGGCCCGGGAAAAAGGGTAGTCGATCCCGTTTGAGTTTTCCCTTTCCGCCTTGGTCGGCAACCTCAGGCCGCGGGCCGGTTGGCACCAGGAGTCTCCCACGGTCGCGGTTACTCGCCCGTACTCACGACTCGACGTGAGGTTATCGCTGCAGTTTTTCCTGCGTAATATAATCAAAGTTCCGAACCCGGGCACAGTATGAACGCGCCCAAGCCCCGGGGGTACTACTGTTTTGAACCACGCCCCAAGCCGCGCGAGCTATGTCCTCTTCCCCCTTCAGTGGGGCGAGGAGCTCACCGCTGAACTCTCAACAGTGAGTCCCTTGTCCTATAGGACTCTCCTGTTTAAGGCCTAACCTTTTCTCCCCTCTTGGCGCTGATAATGATCTGTTCCCTCAGCGAAAACCCTTTGCTTCCCCTCTCTCACTACCATCCTTAGTCCTTCTGCCTTCTCCCCATTTATCCTTCGTTCCTCCTTATTCCTCATTCTTCTACGTCCCAGCCCTCACACTTACTATTACACAACTACTTACACATTATAGAGCACGAGGCAAGCAATGAGTTGAGTTCATTAACAGTGACCTTGAGAGAAGCGGCTGCTTTACTCTGTTGAAGGGTGGAGAATGGAGTTAGTGTTCAAGGAACCATGGCCTTGGCTACCACTACGCCCCCTCACCTCATTCTTGTAATTAATGCTCGGCTAAACTTTAAATTTATTTATATGTTTGCTTGTGTAATATTATGTTCACTTGTTATTTTCTCCTTTTTTTGTAAGTTTATTGATTTCGGCAAAATATTCGCATATTCGCAAACAACTACGAGTGGGAGTGCGAATGCGAATGCGAATGTGAATATTGAAAAAAACATGCGAATATTCGCAATTGCGAATGCGAATGCGAATATTCGGTCCATCACTAGTGTGTATGTATGTGTTTGTATGTGTGTGTGTATGTGTGAGTGCGCGTGTGTGTGTGTGTGTGTGTGTTGTATGTATGTGTGTGTGTATGTGTGTGTGAGTGCATGTGTGTATGTATGTGTGTGTGTGTATGTATGTGTTTGTATGTATGTGTGTATGTGTGTGTGTGTGTGTGTGTGTGTGTGTGTGTGTGTGTGTGTGTGTGTGTGTGTGTGTGTGTGTGTGTGTGAGTGCATGTGTGTATGTATGTGTGTGTGTATATGTATGTGTTTGTATGTGTGTGTGTATGTGCATGTGTGAGTGTGTGTATGTGTTTGTATGTATGTATGTGTGTGTGTGTGTGTGTATGTGTGTGAGTGCATGTGTGTATGTATGTGTGTGTGTGTGTGTGTAGTATGTGTTTGTGTGTGTGTATGTGTGTGTGAGTGTATTCATCTAGTTGTATTTTACAGGGCCTGAGCAACGCTCGTATGGCCCCGTCTCCATATCAACATTTTTATGATTCATCCTTAGTGCTTTGTGTTGGCTGAAGCCACCACCCTGGGAGGCGGGTCACAAACCCCGGCTAACACCCGGTACCCATTCACTGCTGGGTGGATAGGGGCTCGGGTTTTAAGGAAACAACCCATCTGTTTCCACTCCGCCCGGGGATCGAACCCGGGACTTCTCGGTTGTGAACCGGGTGTGCTACCCTTACACTACGGAGTACCTAAGTGTGTGTGTGTGTGTGTGTGTGTGTGTGTGTGTGTGTGTGTGTGTGTGTGTGTGTGTGTGAGTGTGGTAATTCTGCATGTGGCAAGCTGTAAAAAAATAAACCTGGAACTGGTATATAATAAAAAATAAAAAAATAAATAAATAAATAAAATAAATAGGATCATAATCGGCGCGTGGCAGCCACTGGGGCGCTGAACACGTTAGCCTTGGCATGGATGGACACAGCGACTTATATAAGGAAAATAGTAAGTCTTTTACGCTATAGAACATGGTACTTGTGTGATCGAACTGCTCAGGGTTTAATGGAAACCCACACGTTCATGAAGGCCTTATGTATGAAAGGATAAAAAAAGAAAAAAATTTAAAAAAAATAAAAATAATAATAATACAGTAATAATAGCAATGATGAACAAACAAATATTAATACTATTACTAATACTAATAAAATTAATAATAACAAATATACCAGTTTGCATTTAGGCATATCATCTTGTACCCAATGCAAGAACATTGTATACTTGTACTGTCTCCAATTACTTCTCTCTCTCCCATGTATCCAATTACTCTCTCTCTCGTATATGTCTCCTAATTCCTCTCTCGTATTTCCTCTTCGCACCCGCCTTCCAATATTCATTGAACTGGTCCGACTATTCAGCTGTATGTCAGGTCTCAAGTCCCTAAGGAATATGTCTCTAATTTACTCTCCAATTACTCTCTCTCTCTCTTAGCACCTTAAACTTAAATCCCTTTGTACTACAGCGACACGCCACCTGTGTCTCTGATATTTTTCATATTGTACCGGCTTGACCAAAAGTGGTTTTGGTAGCCACCAGACGGCGAGGAGTCAGTGAGGAGTTGACCTTAGAACAGACCAGTCATATTTCGTGTCTGTACTCATTGTACGTCCTTGTGTACGCTAGACTAAGACTGTGAATAATATACCAGAACTGGAGTTGTGCGTATTTCCTGTCCCAACAGTGTAAGCATATTGAACAAGCAATTACAAGGTCCTGAGTCAATTCACGGCACCAAGAACAATACAGAACTACAAACGGTAAGAAGAAGTGTACAAAGAAATAAGGTACATCAGATGGTGGCAGCGATGTACACGTAATACCACGCCTTATAGTACCCGTTCTGTGCCTGTGCGACGCTTACCCGCGAACACTTATCCGCGTGCTCGTCGCTCCTCGTGACTCGTCTCACTAGCCTCGCGACCTCAACTCACTCTCCGTCACTACCTCACTCCTGGCGCGCGGTTCCTGTCATACATCTTGGCTCTCTGTTCCTGTCTCCCGCTGTTCCTGTCCATATTGCTGCAGTGTTCCTGTCTCCCGCTGTTCCTGTCCATATTGCTGCACCGTTCCTGTCTCCCGCTGTTCCTGTCCATATTGCTGCAGTGTTCCTGGCTCCAGCGGTTCCTGTCCATCTCATCGCCTCGTTCCTGACACCGCCTTCACCTCCATCACCTCGTTCCTGTCGCCACCTCAGGCGTTGTTGCATTCAGTTGGTTCTCCACACCAACGTGTCTCCTGTACGTGTCTCCTGCTTGTCTGTCGCGCCCGCGGCTCCTCCAGCGTCTCTCCTCCGGCGTGAGTGTGAGGGACTACCTTCTGCGTGCACTGCAAGATCTTCATTGGTAACGTACACAGACATACACTAGCTTACAGACTTCCATTTTATTTTACGATTTTGAGTATCAAACTAAAACGTACTGCATTTTTTTTTTTTTTTTTTTTTTTAAGTGTCATTTTTTTCTGTCTTTTATGAGGAGTGCTTTATCCCCGTCTCATACTCGTTCTGGAAAGTTTTTCTGTTTTATTACGTCCTCTCTTCCTGTAACCATGCCTTCTGACCAGACCCAAGACCCTCAACAGACGCCCCCCATGGTGCCTCCTGCTGCCCCTGTCGCCCCCCATGCTCCTCTTACTCCTGCCCCCCCTGCCCCCCCTAAGGCATTCCCTACCACTAATTATATTCCCCTTTGGTCTGGCAATGATCCCTCCTACTCAGTGTTCACTTTTATCAGACGAGTTACGGATGCTGTGTCACAGTCCTCCCTCACCAGTCAGGAAAAGGTCACCTTCATGCGTGCATGCATGAATTGTGATACTCATACTCCTGCTGGTGCTGCCCTTGAAGACGATTTTTATTCGTCATGTAATGATTTTTCCTCTTTCTGTGACCATTTGATCAAAGAGTTTGCCTGTTCTGATAATGACCCATGTCTAGCTAGTCTTGGTAACCTGACAGAACTCATTCGCTCAAATTCAGGGTCTCTTTCTCCCCGTGATGCTGCTGGTTTGTCAGGTCGGTTCCGTACGGAGCTTGATCATTCTCTCACTCACTCCCAGTGGCTCAATGCTGCCGCTGCAATGCCCAAAGATCATATTCTTAATCTCCTGTCATATGTCCTTTACACGAACCTCCTCACGCCTCAAGCTGCTCAGTTCACCAGAGACATCCAGTTTCTTCCTTCATCTACCATTCATGACCTAAAGGTGTCTGTAGAGGCTAAATTGCGCTCTCAGTCTTATGCTGCAGCTGCTCATGTCTCTGCTCCGGCTCCCTCCAGGCCCCGCGCACCTTTCTTACAAGTGCGATCCTCCCAACCTCCTCCCCCTCCTCCCCTTCCACTTCCTACTCGGGCGGCCAAACCCCTCACTTGCTATACTTGCAACAAGCCTGGTCACCATTTCAGGGATTGTCGCGCCCGTCCCCAGTCAGTTCAGTCTCAGTCTAACTCTCGTGAGTCTCCACGTGATCAATGGTGCTATTACCACAAGACGGCCTCTCATCCCGCCGACACCTGTCTTTTCCTAAAAGCACAGCGCGAACGGCGTGGTAGGAATTTTCAGTGAAGGGCACGGACTTCCCTTCGTGCCCCAGGCGTTCAGACTCGCCTTCCCGTGTTGTCAGTCACACGCGTTCCTCCTCTCCTCGCATATGGTCCTCACAGGGTCCCGTGATTTCTCCCTCTCTCAAGGTAATCCCTTCGCTCGTGAATGTCACTTCCTCTGACAAGCTTTTGGCTGTTCCCGTTAGTGTAGCTTCATCACGACTGGCTCTCACCATTGATACGGGTGCCGAGATAAACTTACTAGCAGAGTCAACGTTTCATGCATTGCAACGAGCGTCTAATTCATCATATTCCATATTGCCTACTGACGTGTCTATCAGTGGTGCTGACGGCAAAGTTTCTAATGCACTTGGGTCTATTTTGTTGCGTTTTCGCTTGCATGCGCGCGCGAAGCCTGTCCGCGTCAAATTTTACATTCTTAGAGATTATGTACTTCCTTCTGACGGATTGCTTGGTCTCCCCACCTTGCGTCGACTTCATGTGGATATTTTTCCTGGTGCAGATTTTATCACTTATCGTGGTCAGTCTTGTCCAACTTTGCAACCTTCCCGTGCCCTTTGCACGGCAGATGAGGAATTGCGTCCTCCCTGCCCAGACTTATCACCGCCACAGCGCGTTCATGACCTCACACCTACATCGCCCCCCCAGGGCCCCGCACCTTGTTCTCAGGTTTCAGCCACGATGCCCGACACCTCCGGTAATTCTCCTGTTTTCGCTTCTCCTGTTCTTTGCTTAACACACGCACCAACAGTCAATGTGATTCTAGGTACCTGCAGTATCCTAGATCCTCATTCTGTTCAGATGTTACGTGTTCGCTTACGAACAGTCCCCGACGGTACGGACGCAGTCGTCGTTTCTGAATCAGTGAGAATCCGTGGTGTTCGTCTCGAATCAGGTATTGCTCAGGTGCAAGATGGTCATACTTCCATATTGGTGCATAATGTGACTCACGGCACTCTTAATCTCGCGAAAGGCACTTGTTTGGGTGAAGCTTTAGTGTACCCTTCGCCAATACAAGAATGCGCTCTCCCAGATTCATTCCTAGCTTCAGCGGTTACACATTCCTCCTCCTCGAATGCATTTCATGACTTCTCTGCGAACGTTACGCCTTCGCTCAATGATACGGATTACCATGATTTTGAAACGCGCCTTCTACAGCTATTATTCCAGTATTCCTCGGCTGTAGCTCTCCCGGGGCAACTTTTTGGCTGTACACATTTGCTTGAGCACAAGATTGAGCTCCTTCCTGATGCGCGTCCTGTGTATATTCCTGCTTATCGTCTGCCTCATAGTCAGCGTGCGATAGCTAGTCGTAAAGTTCAGGAAATGATCGAAGACGGGGTTGTCGAGCCGTCGACTTCACCATGGAACAGCCCACTTTTTCTTGTTCCTAAGAAAGATGGTGATTTCAGGCCAGTTGTAGATTTCAGGCGTCTTAATCAGTGTACTGCCTCCCAACGGTATCCACTTCCTGTTTTGTCTGATTTGTTGCAGTCACTGGGTGAACATAACGCGGTATTTACTTCTCTTGATCTTATGTCCGGATTCTGGCAAGTGCCCTTGGCCCCCGAATCGCGTCCACTCACTGCGTTCAGCACGCCCGCGGGTCACTTTCAGTACCTACGCTTGCCTATGGGTCTGAAAAATTCGCCTATCTGTTTTCAACTTCTCATTAACGAAGTTTTTCGTGATCTCCTCGGTAACGGTGTTTTTGCTTATCTGGATGACGTAGTGGTCGTGTCACGCGATATGGAGACTCACTTCGACAGACTCACTGATGTTTTTGAGCGTCTCTCTCATGCCGGGTTAAAAGTCAAGCTTACAAAGTGTCATTTTCTCAAGAAGCGTCTCTCATTCCTCGGTCATGTTGTTGACGCAAATGGTCTACATACGTCAGATGACAAGACCGCGGCGGTCGAGAATTTCCCTCGCCCACCTCTGTTAAGGAACTGAAGTCATTTCTGGGTCTATCAGGGTTTTACCGCCAGTTTGTGCCTCAATATGCACGGCTCTCTTCCCCATTGCTACGTTTGCTTCGGAAAGACGCTGCGTTCGTTTGGGGTGATGATCAGGAACATGCATTTAATACTCTCAAAACGACTCTCACCACGGCGCCGGTTCTAGCTTTTCCTGATTTCGACAAGCCATTCATCATTGCAACGGATGCATCAGGATTTGGTCTTGGCGCTGCTCTCATGCAAGCAGACGACAGAGGGAAGAATCGCCCAGTTGCATACGCTAGTCGTCGTCTCAGTAGCGCTGAGTCACGCTATTCGGTTACTGATCTTGAAACACTTGCTATTATTTGGGCTTTACGTCACTTCCGCAGCAGCAGCAGCAGCAGCAACAACAGTAGCGGCTAGGGAAAGGCTATCAGTGAGGAAGAAGGAGGCAGCGGTAGAGCCAGGAGTAAACAACCAAGGAAAGGAAGCAGCAGCAGCAGTAGCAGCAGCAGCAGCAACAGCAGCGGCTAGGGAAAGGCTATCAGTGAGGAAGAAGGAGGCAGCGGTAGAGCCAGGAAAAAACAGACTAGTAAAGGAAGCAGCAGCAGCAGCAGCAGCAGTGGGAAAGGAAAGGATATCAGTGAGGCAGAAGGCGGCAGCGGTGGAGCCAGGAGTCAGCCAGGACGAGTCTGGCCAGAAGTATGCCAGCTGGGTGGGAGTAGGAACACAGAACTGGAAAAAAGTAAGAAACGGCACAAAGATGAGTCACAGGCAAGGAAAGCTGCAGCGTCGGTTGTGGCTGTTCGGCGACAGTATCCTGAAAGGAGTGGGGAAGGAGATCCACTTCTTGACATCAGGATACTATAGGATCATGGACAGAACGGAAGGTGGCGCTAGAATTGATATGATCCGGCTGGTGGTGAAGGAGCACCTGGAGGAGATGAAACCCGACGACTTGGTGGTGGTGGAAGGCGGTGGAAACGGACTGATGGAAGTGGGCGAGTTGAGAACTTTGGAGGCCATAAGAGAAATTGTGCGACTTGCCAAGACAAGAGTTGGTGAAAATGTGCTCGTGATGTCGATACCGAGGAGACTAGAAAAAGAAGGAACAAAGTACGACAAGAAAAGGAAGTGGCTGAACGCAGAGTGCCTACGTAAGACGGAGGAGTGGAGATGTGACGGCCTGCAGCTGTGGGAGCAGATGAGCTGGAGAGAAGTTTGGGCGAGGGACGGAGTGCACCTGTCCTACCTGGGGAAGAGATGGACCGGCTGGAACGTCGTGGAGTGGGCGCAGTACAGGGAGAAGAAGAAAGAAGAATAGCTAGAGGACCGAAGAGGACAGACGCTATTTGGCTTCCTGAACACCCGAGGATGGAATGAAGGGAAGTGGAGAATCTTGTTGCATGAGTCGAAATTATATGATGTAGTTGGAGTAGGAGAAACAGGATGGCATGATCAGATAAAATGGCAGGAAGGTGGATGGTTAGGCATAGGAAGAGGAAGGAAAACAGGTGAGAAGAAGGGAGGAGGTGTTGGGGTTCTTGTGAGGGAGAAGGCAGGAAGGGAGATATCAGAGGTACACCTGCAGAAGGAAACAATAGATAAGCTAGGATACAACAAGGGAGACATAATCACAGTCAGGATCACAGAATGGTGGGTGACAGTGGTGTACATGGGTGTTGAAGGTGTTGTAAACCGGGCAGAAAACAGAAAACTTTATGATGCACTAATGGAAATAAACAGGAGAGTTGGAAAAAGAAAATGGATACTGATGGGAGATTTCAATGGGCACATAGGTCTAAATAGTGCACCAGTAAACATCAATGGACAGATGCTTTTGGATTTTACAGAAAAGGCCAATCTAAAAATTAAGAATTGGGAGTTAGAAGATCCAGTGACGTGGAGAGATAGAGGAGCAGAATCGGCAATAGATTTCATAATAGTAAATACAGAAATAGAGAAAAAGTAAGTGCACGATATGGAAGAACGAGGAGATAGATATTTCGGACCGCATCATGATAGGAGTGTCGTGTGGAAAAGATAGGTCGAAAGTGCAAGTTGCGAAGACAGAGTGGAGGACTAAATGGAGGATACTAGATGCTGACTGGGAAGAATACAGCCAAAAACTTGATGAGAAGCTGAGTAGAGAAACTGAGAAGGGTAATAGAACTATGGAAGCGTGGGAGCAGGACGTTAAAACGGTAATGATGCAGGAGGCAAAAAATACTATAGGAGTGAAGAAATACAAGACAGGAGGAACAACTAGACTAAAAGGATGGTGGGATAAAGAGGTAGAACAAGCATTAAGAAACAGGAAAAATGAAAATAGAAGGCAGAGAAAATTAAGGAAATTGATAGAAAAAGAAGGAGAACAATATAGACAAGAATGGGAGAGAGCATGGGCTCAATATAAGAATGCGAAAAAAGTAGCACAGATATTAATTAGTAAAAAGATAGCTACATGGAAGGAACAGCAGGCAAAGAAACTAAACAGTTTACCCAGAGGAGAGAGGGAAAAGGAAGGATGGAAAAGATTAAAGAGAAACCTCGGTGGACGAGAGATGAACCAGAAAGTTAAACTGAAAACAGAGGGAAGAGATACAGAGAAGGAGGATGAAATAAAATCAGTAATAGAAGGGTACTGGAGTAAAGTAATTAGAAAGAACATGGTAGTAGAGGGAATGGAAAACATTATGATTTACAGTGACAAGAGAGAAATGGAGGAAACAGTAATTGAGCTTAGTGAGGTAGAAAAGGTACTGAAAGCTTTGAAGAACGGCATAGCTGCAGGGACAGATGGGCTCATAGGGGAGTTTGTTAAATATGGAGGAGAAAAGGTAAAACAGGCAATATATAACATATGTGACACAGTGCTGGAGCAAGGCTGCGTACCACAGGACTGGAAAAAGAGCAGAGTGACCCTAGTTCACAAAGGAGGAGGAAAAGATAAGGAGGACATAGCCAAGTATAGGCCCATAGCCGTTATGAACATACTAGCCAAGGTTTTTGGAATGATTATATTAATGAGAAATTGAAATTGTGGATAGAGGAAAACAAGATGTTAGGAGAGGAGCAAAGTGGGTTCAGGAAAGGCAGAGGTGGAATGGAAAATATATTTACACTAAAAGAAATTATTGAAAGAAACAAGCACCAGAAGAAAGAGCTTTACTTAGTATTTATAGATATTGAAAAGGCGTACGACACAGTAAATAGAGGAAAGTTAATAAGATTACTGAGACACATTGGAGTAGATACAAAGGTGGTGACCTAAATAAACAGCATGTATGAAGGGAACGAAGTTAAATTTACCCTAGGTGACATTACAACTGGCTGGATGGAAAATAATATAGGAGTTAGACAAGGATGTGTCATGTCCCCAACATTATTTAACCTGTATTTAGAGGAACTGATCGTGAGAATCAGGAAGTCAAGTAAAGGAGTAACAATTGGAGGAGAAAAGTTAGGATGCCTGGCCTATGCTGATCATGTAGTATTGATGGCAGAAAGTAAGGATGAAATGGAGGAAATTTTACACATAACAAACACATACGGAATGGAATGGGACCTGAAGTTTAGTGAAAGGAAATGTAAAGTCATGGAGTTTAACAGTGAAGATAGGAGTCAGTGGGTGCTTCAGAATAATGTCCTAGAAGTAGTAGAAAAGTATATATACCCAGGAATGGAAGTAAACAAGGAAGGGATAGGCGGTGAAAAGCAGAGGAAACTTAATGAAGGCAAAGCAAGGAGGATGACAGGCATGATTATAAATGGTGGTAACAGAGTCATTAATAAATATGAGGTAGGCAGGAGTTTATGGAAGGGGGTGGCTGTACCCCATTGCCTGTATGGGTCAGAAGTGACTCAGTACAGGGAAGGAGACATCATGCACTTGGAAAAGACTCAGAACATAGTAGGCAGATGGGGACTAGGAGCTTGTAGGAGCACTGCCATAGAGGCCATAAGAGGAGACATGGGATGGAGCACCTTCAGGGAAAGGATAATTAAAGGAAAACTGGTGTTCCACAAGAAAATTGAAAGACTTAATGATGATAGATGGGCAAAGAAAATATCCCAGGAAAATAGATCAAGTTCCACCTGGAAGAAGGAACTAGAGAGATGGAAAAGGAGAGAAACTGTGGGAGAGGGATGGAACAGGATGGAGATAATAGATATCAAAAAGAAAATTGAGAATAATGGGCTAGTTAAATGGCAGGAAGGAATGGCCAGGAAATCAACGTTGCAGTGGTACAGGTGGAAACAGAAACCAGAGGGGGTGACCTGGCATGTAGGAGACTGGGGTAGTAAGTTACTCTATAAAGCAAGAACAGACACCTTGGAAGTCAACGGAAGGAACAGGGAACTGGAGAACCAGAATTGTAGCTGCAGGGTAGGAGAGAAAGAAACCGTAGAACATGTCATTGTGGAATGCAACAAGTATAGGAGTCAGAGGGAAAAGCTTATAGCATCAATTGTAATAGTCCTAGGCAGAGAGGAGTGGGACAGGAGACTAGAGCAGAAAGACGGGGCCCTGTGTACGGTGTTAGGGCTGTATGGGGACAGAAAGGAAACAAAGTATTGTAAACCTCACCAAAGCGTTCCTAACGCAGTGTTGGGAGATCAGAACACAAAATAGACAATGAATTAGGATGATAATCAAAGGATTGAAAACTGATCAAAATGTCTTTCCCAGGTGAAATAAACAGGGGAAGAGTTAACAAGTCTTGTTAACGAAGGAGATGAAGTGGAAGAGGACCTAGGAAGCGATACTAAGCGACTAAGGTCACAAGGAGAAGAAGTATTTATTACTTAAATACATTCAATGTATTTAGTGTCCAACTCTGCACCGTTCTCGGGCGTTCTCACCCGTGGACGTTATGGTAGACCCCGTGGACGTACTGACCGGCAACCGGCAAGGGGCCCATACAGAGACGTGAACAGATCCCGAATGAGGGCTTCTCTTTTTATAACAAGTTTCATTTGCTGCAAGACTGAATTCGTAACCAAATGTCAGTCTTGCATTCCAAAATTTGACGTTTTAACTGCGACGATCTTGCTGTCTATGGATCTTCGAGGACAGTTCGGACGTCGTTATGTTATATCTATAATTACTGAACACCTACAACACACTTTATTCTATTTGTACATTCATATTACCATACAAGTAAATAGATAAGTATATTTATAATTAAAACTGATAGAATAAAAACAATATAAAAATACAGGTTAATATTTAACAATCAGTGAAAATAAGCGAAAAACCAGCCATAATAGGATCAGTGTGTAGAGGGTGAAATAGGTCCTGCCCTAAACCTGCGCGTGCTTCTGTGACCACTCCAGCAGCTGTTTTTTGTTTTGGCAGGTGTTACTGGTTTTGTCCGAACATCGCGTAGGAGTCTTTTGAAATGAAGGCAGTGCCATATGGCTTTGTATGGTTCGCGCTAACCTTTATCGGGGGGCAGACATTACTCAGGCGCGCGTCCCCATAACAGTACGTTTTACGAGACGATCACAGCCAAGTGTATAATAGAAAATGTGTATGCACTATTTTCTGTCGCGACTCTTTTTGATGGTCGGGGAAAAAAACCGTTAAATTTTTGGACGTGTTGTTATTGTGTGGCGATCTGTGTACGCTGCGTGTAGCCAATCGTTGTTGACGTGCATAGTCTCAAAAATGTTTCGAAGAGATTATAGTAACGTCGACACGTTCAAGCACGAGCTGCACGGCAAAAGCACGACTACGAGACAGATACCCAGTATGCCAGACGTTCACAGCACGTATGGCATCACGTCCATAACCATCAAGCACACGACTCGGTCGACTCACCGGCCGCCACACGATAAACGCACGCTTGGCAACACAACAAACCACGATCTAACGTGTGGCAGAACGAGTTATCGTGTTTTCCGTCAACGACAAGTCCACCCATAAACAGCGACAATTAGAGAGAACTGCAACTCCGAAATGCCAGTGGTCGCTGGCAGTTTTAACTCACAATTTGGTGAAAAGTTTGGTCAACTTGAAGAAAATAATGGGCTTATTCCACTGCACTGTAAAACACACAAGTATAATAGTAAGAACGATTTTTCCTTCTATATGTATATTGTATAGAAGGCCTGAATTCTGTAAACATTGTATATAAACCAATAACCAGGAGGTTAATAGTTTGAGGAGGCGAGGTATGCTACTCCTATATATTATATGTCAATTAACGAATGTTTTAGAAGTTATCTATACCTAGGCAGTCATAATTTTTTCCCTGTTATTATTGTGTATCAATCATAATAGAAAGCCTGGAAGTGCAATGAGTCGACGCGTGAAATGTCTAATCGTTTTGATTCAATCTCCCCCCACAATCTCCCCGACCACCACTCCCCCCGCCGCGGCATGTCGGCCCTCCACAATTATAACCTACATGTCGCAGCAACAAGCCGATTTCGCATTCCGTATTCTCGTTTTTCCCAAGGCATTGCTTATTGTATTTTGACAAGCGTTTGCCAACGCAGCAGTACTGTCTTAGAAACAGTGTGAACTCGCCCAAATTTTACATGCCAAATATACTGTAAAAAATATATAAGCTTTGCTACCAGGCGAGTAATTTGCATTAATTGCTATTATAGAACGTTCCATCGTAATGCATGTCATCCATATAATTAGTAGAACAACAGAAGAACTATATTTTTTGGTTTTCAGATGCGGTGCATCAATGTTTATCGCGAAATTAATTTATGAAAAATATTAGTCGCGGAGGGAAAACACAGTAGACCAACCTTTGAGTTAAAACTGCCAGCGACCACTGGCATTTCTCGAGTTTCAGTTCTCTCCAATTGTTCGACCACAGTCCGACACCTACAGGAACACACGTGTGAATCGCGTGCCATACCATCGTGTTGGATCATGGTGCAAGAGGATAACAGCACGATAGCCACAGGTCCCACACGGCATGTATACGTTCGTAACACGGCAAGCATTAGATTAGCTGGACACGCGTACGATAACCACGACCACCGGTCTGGGCAATCGTACGGCGTGGCAGCGTCACACGCCCCGCCTACAAAAGGCTGCCGTCCACGCATGTATACGTTCGTAACACGGCAAGCATTATATTAGCTGGACACGCGTACGATAACCACGACCACCGGTCTGGGCAATCGTACGGCGTGGCAGCGTCACACGCCCCGCCTACAAAAGGCTGCCGTCCACGCGGGTCGCGGGCAGCACCAGTATCTCCAGAGTCTAGCATCCGCGCGCACAACAAACCAACCACCCACCCACCCACCACCAGCACCATGCCCAAGAGACGTAAGATATTCAAGAAGCCTGCCAACAAGGCACCAAAGGGCAAGGAATCTGAAGACCTCTTTGCTTCAGAGGCCCTTGGTGCCGAGGATTTTGTCGTTGAGGATGACGATGGTGGGAACTGAGACAGTGAAAGGGGTGACGCGCTGAATGGGGGCCCCAACGCTTACACCCACCGAGCCCCCCAAAAAAGAGCCCAATGATAAAACTCGACGGTTCAGAACGACAACCCCCTCAATCAGCCAATTATCCTCAACCACGCACACGATCCGTTGTAAAAAGCAACATTGGAAACCCGACACGAGGAACCCCACAGATGCCTATAACCACAAAAAATCCAGCTGGGGGCCCCGCCCTCTTCCAAGCGACGCCGCGGACCATCGAAGAGGTAAGAAAATAAGAGGAAGCGAATTATATCATTCCCGGAGGTAAGGAGGGGGGTGCCCGGTTGCGAAAAACCCCACCCAAAAAAAAATTCCCCAAAAAAATTCAACCCAAGAAAATTTCCCCCCAGAAATTTCCACCCAAGAAAGTTTCCAAACCACAAAGATAAATGGTAATAGGCTAAACCTTTTTTTAAAACTTTCATTTTATGCTTTTACTTTCCAGACAACCAAAATGGCCCCCAGGTTAAAAACGGGGTTTAAAAAATTAGGGGGGGATAAAAACCTTTTAAGTATTTTTTTTAAAGGTAGTTTAAATGAAGATTATGGCAAGCCTTCAAAAAAAAAATCCTGATTCTCCACTTATTTTCCCACGAGGGTTTTCAGTCGTTTTAGTTTTGTATTTTTCGTTTTTGGGGGGACTCATCCCCTCTTCGGACGGCAATAATTTTGTTTGTGTGAGGGCTTTTTTTTTGGTGCATCACAAAGCCCCCAAATTGGGGGGCAATTTTCTATAGACGCCTTGTGCACGTAAAAAAATTTAAAAGCTTTTATTAGTTCTAGGTTGGGTCATTTCGAGTCGCTCTCGTACGTTTCCCATTCAAGGGGGAAAGGGGGGTTTTCTACTTTCTTCGCTTTTCGCCCCTTTCCCCGTTGAATACCAATGTAGGCGCCTAAAAGTGAAATGTTTTTTCAGATGGTAAACTTTTCAATAGAAGAAGCTCAATGCATAAAAACAACGTCCCCGAGCGGTAGAAATGCAAGCCACTAAAGCTTTTTATTTTAAAAAGCAAAAGAAGGGTATTGTTGTACTGTTTTTTTAAAAATTTGCAATTTTTCCCCCCCAAGGATTGACCAAAATGAAACAAAAAACCCCAGAAATACAGCACTGTAAAAAAAAAACCCGTGTGAAAGCAGTGTGTACAGCTATTTAAAAAAAATCCTGGTACTGAAGGGTGGATATTGGACGTAATTTAAAAAAAATAGCCGAAAAAAAAAGTCTTCGTGGGGTAGTTTTTTTTTATTAGAGCAAAGAAAAAAAACACATTTGGGGGGGGACATAATCATTAAGATAGCATGAACCGAAAAAAGGGGGGCCCAAAGGTTGGGGCTCTTTGAATTTTTCCATCACAAGCCATGAGTTATTATTGAAAATTATCCAAGCCAGAATTGTGCAAATATAGTATTCGATGCACGCATCAATGCCCTATCAAACCCAGAAAGGGAAAAAAACCACAGCAAGAATTTAAATGAATCAGGGATTTCATATCCAGTGGGGGACAGCGGGAAAGTGCAGGAATCCTAAAGCAGTCCGTCGCATTTTTGAATAGCCCAAAAAAAGGTTTTAATTTTTTTGCAATTGCATCTAGCTTCCCCCGAAGTGGTTGTGTAACTGCTTTTAATTCTTTGGTTTGATGTTGCACAACCCGCAGCACTGCATCGCGAAATCGAATTACTGCAATTTTCCGGCTTCTACTTTAGCACATAAAAGCCGGATGAGTTGTTTTCCTGAACAAAAAACATGAGAGGGGGCTCGTCACAGTTGTAAGGCGGTGAATACGGGCCCTTGCAGCCGATAAAAGTTCACACTCCAGTAATTTTTTTGTTTTGGGGATGTCTGATGCTTCTCATAGACGAGTTTTCTTAATCACACAGTTTTTTTTTTCCTTTTTTTTTCATTTTTAATAAAGTCAGGCCCTGGTATAGGTTAAAGGGGCAGTTTTAATGTAATGGAGAGAGGGAAAAAAAACTGAAGTAGTGCCACTATACCTTCAGGGGAAGTTTCTGTTCGAAGTTGAATGTCTACTCACAAGCGTTTTTATTTTTCCGGAAAAAATTTCACAACCAAAGTTTCGGTACACCAAAAGGGGCGCACGCACGCACGCCGCCACACAACACACACACACACACACACTAGGGAGGTGTGTGTGTGTGTTTAGGGGAGGGTGGCCCGAGTGGTTAAGAGCTTGGGTTCTGTCTAGGAGACCCCTGTTTCGATCCAGCTCGCTCCCACAAAAGGTCTCGTGGGACTTAAAAGCCCCCCTCTGCTGCTCGGTAGGCTTTGAAAAATGGCCGTGCCTGTGAAAACCCAGTGAGTAGGGGCCTGCCGGGGTTAAAAAAAATATAAAAAGGGTGGGGTGTCATTAAGAAATTTACTCCGCTCACTGACGGGGCTGGACCCACAGATATCGGGGGGTATAATACTGATATTGTGGGCGCAGCCTTCAGGGAGCGGAGTAATGTTTAAGGACCACCTCCCCATTTTTATTTTTTAACGGGGGGCAGGCCATGTAAGTCACTGTGTGCAACGGGGAAAAAAGGCCTTTATAGATGCAAGTACACGGGGGCAGACATGAGGGAAACCCTTTTAAGCACAGGGACCTTGGGGGCGAGCTGGGACAAAAAAAAGGGGTCCTAGCAACAAAAAAACCAGAGTCTTAAACCAATGGGGGCCACGCCCCCCTAAAAAAACCACAAACCCCACCCCTTTTTAGTGTGTGGTGTGGTGTTTGGTGTGTGCGTGCGTGCGTGCTTTTTGGGCCCCCTTTTAGGTTACCAAAGCTTTGGATGTGAAAAAAGTACCGGAAAACTAAAAAACGTTTGGGAGTAGAATTAAAAAAGCTTCGAAGCAAAAAGTTTCCTCGAAGGTATAGAGGTACTACTTAAGTTTTCCCAAATCCCATTACATTAAAAACGGCCCATTTACCATATCCCCAATGGCACTGACATTTTTTTAAAAAGTAAAAAAAAAGGAAAATAAAAAAACTGTGTGAAGGAAAAAAAAAAATACGTTTTTATGAAAAGCATCAAGACATCCCACCCCAAAACAAAAACTTACGGAGAGTGAAAATATGTATACAGGGGGCAAGCCCCTATTTCCCCCAAAACCTACAAACTGTGACGAGCCCCCTCTCAGTGTTTCGTTTTAGGAAATCATACTCATCCGGGGTTCAGGTAAAAATGAAAACACGGATTTAGTAAATGATTTTCGCGATGCAGGCAGGCGGGTTTGAAAAAATCAAAAAAAAGAATTTTTAGAGGGCTACAAAAAAACCCCTTCAGGAAAAAAAGCTAGACGCAATGCAAAAAAAATTAACACGCTTTTTTAGGGCTATTTTAAAAAATGGCGCGGACTGCTTTTGGAATCCTGCACTTCCCGCATGCGCCCGGGGTAGGAAATCCCGATTCATTTAAAAAACTTGTGGGTTTTCCCGTTTTTTGGCGTTTTGTAGTGGCATGAGACGTCACGAAAACTAATATTTGCAACAGATTGGCTGGGTGAATTTGCAATAAGTAACTCATGGGGTTTTATGGAACATCAAAAAAAGCACCAAACCTTTGGACCAGTTTTACGGTTCAGCATCATTAATGATCTGTCCCAAGTGGTTGCTTTGCTTTAATTTAAAAAAAAAGCTACCCATCGAAGATTTTTTTGGTATTTTTTTAAATTACGTTCCCCCAAAAAGCGACCCGTTCGTAATCATGGATTTTTAAATAGCGTAACAGCTTTTACAACGGTTTTTACAGGTGTAGTTTCTGGTTGTTTTTTTCATTTGGTTTAACCTTGGGCGGAAGATATGTCAAATTGGTAAAAAAAGCAGTACAACAATGACCTTTTTTTGCTCTTTAAAAAAAAAGCTTTTGGCTTGGGATTTTACCCCTGGGGACGTTTTTGATGCATTCGAGTTTTGTTGATATGAAGTTATAAACCCTCGAATTATTAATCTTTTAAGGCGCCTACATTGGTATTTAACGGGAAGGGGCGAACGACGAAGGAAAAGTGAACCCTCTTTCCCCAAAAGAAGTGTGGAAAAAGTAGAAGCGTACTCTGAAGGCCCAAAATAGAATAATAAGCTGTAGAAGGTTTTCACATGACTAAGAGCGTCTATAGCAAGTATCACCCCAATTTGTGGAGGGTTTTTGAGCACTACAAAAAAAAGAAGCCCCCACACAAACAAAATTTTTGAGTCCCAAGAGGAGATGAGTCAAAAACGAAAAAAAATACAAGACTAAAACAAGACTGAAAAAACCCCCGGGAGAAAATAGTGGAAAATCATGGAGTTTGAAAGGCGTTGCACATAATTTCTTAAAAACTAACTTTAAAAAAAATACGATGAAAAGTTTTATGCCGCCCCAATTTTTAAACCTCGTTTTTAACCCCGGGACCATTTGGTTGTCGGAAAATAAACAATAAAAAGAAAGTTTTTTAAAAAATTTGAGCACATTTCCTTTTTTTATTTGTGGGGGGAAATTTTTTGGGTGGAAATTTTCATGGGTGAAATTTTTGGGGTTTAATTTTCTGGGGAATTTTTTGGGGGGAGTTTTTGCACACCGGAACCCGCCCCCTTATCCTCCGGTTGATGATTAAGTTCGCTTCCCTTTTTTTTAACCCTTCGATGGTCCGCGGGGTCAGCTTGTGAAGAGGTTCGGCCGAGGGGGGATGTGGGATGAGAGGCACTGGGATTTCCTCGTGTCGCTGCCATGTTTGGGGGTCTACAACGGGATGCGTGATGCGGGTTTGCAGGATAGATGGGCTGATGGGGGGTTGGGCGTTTAAGCCATTGCCCGGGATTCATGGGCTCTTTGGGTGGGTCGGGTGAGGGGGGTGAAGGTTGGCGCCATTCACGCGTCACGTCACTGTCATCAGATTCACCCCCATCGTCATCCCAACGAAAAATCCTCGTCACCAAGGGCCTCTGAAAGCAAAGAGGTCTTCAGATTCCCTTTCCCCTTTGGGCTTGTTGGAGGCTTCTTTAAATTACGTCTTTGGGCATGGGGCTGGGGGGGTGGGTTTGGGGGGTTGGGTTTTTTGTGCCGCGGATGAGACTCTGGAGATACTGGTGCTGCCCCCGACCCCCGTGGACGGCAGCCTTTTTTAGGCGGGGCGTGTGACGTGCCAGCCTACGATGCCAGCCCCTGGTCGTGGTTTTGTACGCGTGTCCAGCTAAATAATCTTTCGGTTCGAAGATAAAATGGTGGACGGCAGCCTTTTTAGGCGGGGCCTGTGACGCTGCCCCCCGCGATTTCCCGACCGGTGGGCGTGGGGTTTTTACGCGTGTCCGCAATTTAACTTGGGCCCGGTTTGAAGTATACATGCCGTGTGGGACCCGTGGCTAGTGCGGTTTTCCTTTGACCGATCCCCAAAACGATGGTATGGCCCGCGATCCACGTGTGTTCCGTAGGTGCGGGTGGGTCGAACAATTGGAGAGAATGAAATCGAGAAAAGCCAAGGGGTCGCTGGCAGTTTTTAAATCAAAAGGTTGTTACGGTTTTCCTCCCCGATTATTTTTCATAAATTTAATTCGCGATAAACATTTATGCACCCCATTGAAAACCAAAAAAATAGTTCTTTGTGTTTACTAATTATAGGAGAAATGCATTACGTGGAAAGTCTATATAGCAATTTAAGCAAATTACTCGCCCGTGTAGCAAAGTTAAATTTTTTTTACAGTATATGTGGCATGTAAAATGGGCCCCTGTTCACACTGTTTTCTAAGACAGTACTGCTGCGTCTGGCAAACGCTTGTCAAAATACAATAAGCAATGCCTTGGAAAAACGAAGAATAAGGAATGCCGAAATCGGCTTGTTGCTGCGACAATGTAGGTTATAATTGTGGAGGCGACATGCCGCGGCGGGGAGTGGTGGGCGGGGAGATTGTGGCGGGGAGATTGAATCAAAACATTGCCACTTCACGCGTCGACTCATTGCACTTCCAGGCTTTCTATCTGATTGATACACAATAATAACAGGAAAATATGACTGCCTAGGTATAGATAACTTCTAAACATTCGTTATTGACTATATAATATCATAGAGTAGCATTTACCTCGCCTCCTCAACTATAACCTCCTTGGTTATTTGGTTATATACAATGTTTTACAGAATCAGGCTTCTATACAATATACATATAGAAGAAAATCGTTCTTAATATTATACTTGTGTGTTTTAAGTGCAGTGGAATAAGCCCATATTTTTCTTTCAAGTTGACCAACTTTTCACCAAATTGTGAGTTAAAACTGCCAGCGACCACTGGCATTTCGGAGTTGCAGTTCTCTCTAATTGTCGTGTTTATTGGGTGGCTGTCGTTGACGGAAAACACGATAACTCGTTCTGCCACACGTTAGATCGTGTGTTTGTTGTGTTGCAAGCGTGCGTTTATCGTGTGGCTGCCGTGTGAGTCGACCTGATGTCGGGTGCTTGATGTGTTATGGACGTGATGCCATACGTGCTGTGAACGTCTGGCATACTGGGTTATCTGTTTGTAGTCGTGCTTTTGCCGTGCCATGCTCGTGCTGTTGACGTGTCGATCGTACTATAATCTTCTTCGAACATTTTTGCCGACTATTGCACGTCAACAACGATTGCTACACGAGCGTACACAGATCGCCACACAATAACAACACGTCCAAAATTTAACGGTTTTTTTCCCCGACCATCAAAAAGAGTCGGACAGAAAATAGTGCATACACTATTTTCTATTATTACACTTGGCTGTGATCGTCTCGTAACGTACTGTATGGGACGCGGCCCTTAGTAATGTCTCCCTCCCGATAATAGGTTATCTCAGACCCATACAAGCAATATGGCACTGCCATTCCTTTCCAAAGACTCCTACCTGCGATGTTCGGACAAAACAGTAACACCTCCAAAACAAACAGCTGCTGGAGTGGTCACAGAGCACGCGCAGGGTTTTAGGGCAGACTATTTCACCCTTACACACTGTATCCTATTATGGCTGGTTTTTGCTTATTTTTCACTTTATTGTTAAATATTAACCTGTATTTTTATATTGTTTTTATTCTATCAGTTTTAGTTATAAATATACTTATCTATTTACTTGTATGGTAATATGAATGTACAAATAGAATAAAGTGTGTTGTAGGTGTTCAGTAATTATAGATATAACATAACGACGTCCGAACTGTCCTCGAAGATCCATAGACAGCAAGATCGCAGCAGTTAAAACGTCAAATTTTGGAAGGCAAGACTGACATTTGGTTACGAATTCAGTCTTGCAGCAAATTAGTGATGTGCGGTATTAAGAAAATACCGGTATTGCCGATACCGGTTGCGGGACATACCGTACCGGAAATACGGTAAAATTAATCGATACCGATACCGGACCTAAATACGTATTACGGTATCGATTTTTTTTGGTTTTTACATGTCCATTCAAGAAATNAACAACCAGTTAAATAGTCGGCGATGGTTTCCCATCATAAGATAAACAACCACAATCACTACAGCCCAGTCCCAGCAACAGCAAGGCCCCAGGGGTCCAAGTCGCCTGGCCTTCCCTCCCTGGCCGCCCATAACAAGGCTCATGTCCCCCCTTTGACCCCCGGTTTAAACCAGGTCACTACTTCATACTATAACCCCACATCTCTCCCTCACCCTTTCCTGAGCCGCGAAAAACCGCGGGAAAAACCCACAGCACGAGGTGAACAGCCAAGAAACACAGCACTTGTGCGCTAACGTCTCCTCCCCCCCAAAGCTGCTGCTGCTGCTGCACAGCTGTGTTTTTGTTGTTGTTGTTTTTTTTTTAAAGGGCTGCGAGGATCCCTTGGGGAACACTATGACCCTGGTGCTGTCCTATGATGCTATCACAGGCGCGGTAGTTGACCTGCTTTCCTCGGGAAGGCACAGGTGGGGCGGAGGACAGCGTGTCGCCGTGAGGGGGGGACGCCAGCGGGGGTGGTCAGGCCCACAGGTGGTGACGTTCGGGGAGAGGAGTTAAGAGTGTAGAAACGTCACTAGCACTAAAACGGGGGGCGTGGAAGCGCGGACACTGCAGCAGAAGGTGTTCAATAGTCTCAGAGACGTTCCTGCACCACAGGGGCAGTGGGGTCAGGGGACTCGGGGAGACAGAGGCGGTGCGGGTGAGGCTAGGGATGTGCCCCCTTTTTTTCGGTATACCGAAATACCGGTATTTTAGCTCCGGTATTACCGTATTACCGGTATTTTGAGTTTTGGGTATACCGGTATCGGTATTGGTGGTACATCGGTATACCGGTATCGGTATTGGTGGTACATCGGTATCCCGGGTATCGGTATATTATTTGGTCGGTATTTTGGATTTCGGTATTGTGTTTTTTGTCGAAATTTGACCGGATTTCCCGGGAGAAACGCATGGTAGCGTAGCGCTCATTGGCTCAAAACGTCAGAATCGAAGCGCGTTATCATTGGCCGGCTTATTTACCTTTTTCAGACTGGTATCAAGCCCGTTATACGCGTTAGTTTTCGACCACGTACTCTGCAACGGTCATTGGCGTCGTTCAGTCTACACACAGTTTCCCACACGCTGGAAGTTGGAGGACAGACAGTGCCTGCTATCGTCCACAATTATAAAAGTGACAATTGGCTAGAACGGTAAGTAGAGAATTTGATAAATAAACCAGTGCAGTGCCAAATTATTTTTTTTTTTACGGTTTAAATTTTTATATCTTTTTCAAACCAGTCCATGGTTGTATACTCAAAAACCAGTAGTTCCCAACTGGGGAATTTCCCCCGGGGGGAAATTTCAGGATTCTTGGGGAAAATTTATCCTGAGGACATCTAAATTTGCTAGCATTTAGTCGACAGATAAAAATCTGTCTTAGAATGGGGGCTATTGGACTTATCTTCAAGTATATATAGATATACAGTAGAAGATAGTTGTCTGTATACTTGTGTTATCAAGCAAGCACATTTTGTTTTTTTGGCTACTTATTTTCACATGAACTTGAAGGGGGAAATTCCGGATGGTTGAACTGGTTGAAGGGGGAAACGACAGAAAGAAGTTTGGGAACCACTGCGTCTAAACCTTCCTTTATAACGTACGTACATATTTTAGTATCGATGATTCGTAAACAATTTTTAGAGTTTGGGGGTTTTATGTACCCAACTACCGTAGATAACATGAAGTCGCCAGGTCAACCTTTTTTTTCTGTGTACAGCCGTGTGGTGGCGTTAATAGTTACATTTCTACATACAGGATTTCAGGACAGTTAGAAGAGGCTATCTGGAGAGTCTGTGTCATTTTGTGTCTTCAGCTGGTCATAGTAGGGCTATAAATACAAATGACAAAAATATCAAACAAAGTGGCTACCAACAGTGAAGTCGCCATCTAGTGTTTATTTACTGAGTGTCGTACCGCACTAACCGCAGCCGCGTCGCCCGAAAAAAAAACGCGTAGTAAATTTGAAACCGTATATACATTGCAGATACAAAGCATAAACAACGCTGAAACAGGGTAGATTATACAGTCATGATAAAAACTAACTGTTATCATCTCCAGTGGCACATAAAATCTATAGTAATGCTATAATTCGTAATATTTGGGGGCCTGGCGACTTCACTGCAGGTGGCGACTTCACTGTTATCTACGGTAGTAACTACCATAGGTGAAGAAACACTGGGTGGCATTTCTGTAACGACACTAACGGCGGTTTTAAACATATATATCTATTATCTAAATAAGTTAGAAAGGTCAGGTTAGTCTCAAAGTTAACCTTAATATATACTAATAACTATGTCAAAACAAATTTGGGACTGTACCTGCAATACTTTTCGAGTTATAACTTATATAATATGTTTTTGCGAATTTTTGAGAATTAGCAGACTAGAATTAGCGGATTAGCGTTAGCGGACCGGCGAACATCGAAAATTAGCGGATTAGTGGTTAGCGGAATGGCCAACAAAGTTAGCGGATTGCTTTTTAGCGGACTAATGAAAAATTAGCGGGTGCCCATTTTTGAGTAGTAGTAGTAGTAGTAGTAGTCTAAGGTAGTCACTATTATTAGGGTTTAAATAATGGCATCTTTTTCATTATTGTTTTTAAATTATTATGATCCAAATTATTATTATTTTATTATTAATATAATTTTTCTAAGATGTGTGTGTGTGTTTTGTGTGTGTGTGTGTGGGGTGGAATACTGTATTCATCTTCATCTAGTTGTATTTTTACGGGGCCCTTATTTTTAGTTACATTACTATCTATGGTAGTATGTGATAACAATGATAGAAATTTGTAATAATGAAATATTAGCATAGCAATAGCAAAAAAGTTGTAAAAATTATCAAAAAGATAATAAAATGAAAAAAACCTAATGATAATATAATATATGAATAATATATATAATATATATATATATATTTTATATATATATATATATATATATATATATATATATATATATAAATTATATATTCTGAGAGAGAGAGAGAGAGAGAGAAAAGAGAGAGAGAGAGAGAGAGAGGAGAGAGAGAGAGAGAGAGGGTGTGTGTGTGTGTGTTGTGTGTGTGTGTGTGTGTGTGTGGTGACTGCAGTGTGTGTCATCAGTCACAAAAAATATGTTATGGTAGGGGCCCTTGTAGATGACTTTGCGGGAAAAAATATCACACGCGTACAAAAACAACACTGTTGTGTGTGTTTTTGTTTTTGGGCACAGATACCCACACACCATATATATATATATATATATATTTTAAAATATATATATTATATATATATATATATTATATAAATATATATATATACCATATACAAGCCGCAAAGCCTCCTCCCGGGCGGCCTTTTTGGTTTGTTTCCCGCGGTGGGCTAATTTTTGGATATATTGGTTGAGCTTTGGCCTATGAACAATGATTGAATTATGTATATTAATATGTAATAACAATAGTAATAATATGAAATAATAGGCTGATAATGATAATAATATAATTATAATAATGATTATAATAATGATAACAAAAAATCCCAGCTATAATTTTATTCATAAGAATAAGGACAAATAATTGAAAATGGTAAAATATCATTAATGATAAACTTATAAGGTTATTGACGAGTAATGATAGCAAAAGAATAGTAAAATTATAAATGATTATGATAATAACTACAATAATATTAATACTTATATCATACAATAATGATAATGAGAAAAATAATAAACACAATAATGATAATGATAATAATAATTATAATAATAAGGGTAATGAAATCGTATGCATAGTTGCCTACCTACTACGTAGATACTAGGCACCTAAAATGCTAATGATAATAGTATTCATAATGAAATTTAAATTTAAACAAAATATGGTAATAAAATTATCAAAAAAATATTATTATTATGATAGCATAAATGATAGTGAGAAAATACTAGCAATGAAATAAAATTCATTATTATAAAAAATATTCATAGTAATAATAAAATTATTAATAATAATGATGATAAGATTCGCAATAATTAAAACACCGATGATAATTTAATTAGAAATAGTAATGAGGATTTTCAATAATAATAAAAATAATAACAATGATGTAACAATACTAGTTGTGATTGCATTATAAAACTAATAGATTAAAATATCAATAAAAACAACGACATCAATAATAACCTTGTATTCATCTTGTTGTATGCCAGAGCAGCGCTCGTGTGGCCCCGTCTCCATAACACCCGTACCCATTCACTGCTGGGTGGACAGGGGCTCGGGTTTTAATTAAGGAAACAGCCCATCTGTTTCCGCTCCGCCCAGGGATCGAACCCGGGACTTCTCGGTTGTGAAACCCAGCGTGCTTCCCCCACTCTACGGACTTCTGTTGTGTGTAGTATGTGTGTGTGTGTGTGGTGGTTTTGTACGTGTGTGTGTGTGTGTGTGTGTAGGTAGGTTGTGTGTGTATACAGTGTATATATATATTTTAAAATATATTTTATATATATATATATATATATATGTGTGTGTGTGTATGTATGTGTGTGTATGCATGTGTGTGTATGTGTATGTGTGTGTATGTGTGTGTATGTGTGTGTGTATGTATGAATGTATGTGTGTGTATGTGTTTGTGTGTGTGTATATACAGTATATATTTTATTATATGTGTGGTTTTGTGTGTGTGTGTGTGTAAATGTTTTGTGCGTACGTACGTGGGGTGTGTGTTTTTTGTGTCGGAGTTTTCACACTCGATAATGACAGGACTAGATTATAACCCAACCCAAAAACCCCAACACATCACACAGATAAAATAATATAAACCTTGTACCAGAAGCTGGAACTGGGTTTTCTGAATTTGATTGACCGGTCCCGTGGAAAAGACAGAAATTTCAGTTAAATCTTCAAAAAATTTTTATTGTTTACTACTACGTTTATCAAGCAAAGGCTACCTCCCGAAACCACATCGGATGGACGTCAAAAGCTACCGTTGCCTTGTTTATGGATTCAGGCTGGCATATTTGAAAGGGAAACAGCTAACTGAGCTAAGTATTCATCAGTTATCGTTGGTGTCGCCTTCCCAAATATCATTATTATTAGTGAACAGGAGTTGCCTGGGCGGCTGTACTGGGACCTTGCACCTTGTCGATGGATCTGCTTGATACTAACAATTGCCTGAACAGTTATGTAGGTTATGTTGGCTAGTTAACCAATGTCCAGGTTAGGTTAGTGAACTAGCGGGGGCCTTTAGGGGGCGCAGCCCCCCAGTTATGTCAGGTTACGTTACCAATGCCAAACTGCAAATTTTAAAGTTCTGGGACAAGCGAAAATTTTTGGTAAATAATTAAATAGCTTTAATTCTTCCTTTTTATCTTATTACCCTTGGAACGCCGAAAAATTTTCCCTTCGTCGGTGTTTCCACCCGTCGGCGAAAGTTCTCGGTTAGTATTTCGGCGACAGTTCCATAAACCATCTCATTTAATCAAACTTTTTTAACTGTTTCTGGCTGAAATATCGGCAGATTATCGGCAATACAATTAACGGCAATATATAAACTTGCGCCATGGGAAATGAGGTTCTAAATACTCAGATTTGAGAAATCTACACGGTGACGATGATTTAGGTAAAAATCCTTGGACTTATGAAAGCCCACAACCGAAGTAATACCTTATGGTTTAGGTCATCCCGCGATTTCGAGGCAAAAGCTTAGCTTTCCGAAATAGTTTGGTGTGCTTTATATTATTAATCTAGCACTCGTTTTTGTTGAATTTTTTTATTTTTTATTATTGGTGTATAGGGTGCCCTTCCAAAGCCGTCTGTATGTAGAGACGGCTTTGGCCCTCCCCGGTACCTGGAACTCGCTGATAGGAATTCCCGCTAACGTCGGCGAGTGTTCCAAATTTATATGAAGCGATTGTTCCGATTTTCGGCGAATTTCAGTTCTTAATCTTGATATTACAGTACCCAATATATACATTTAATCAACTTTTACCCGTTTTTCTGCATTCAGGGATTAAATACGTACCAATAACCTGAACGGTCAGGTTATGTGGTTAGGTTATATTGGCCAGTTAACCTATGTCCAGGTTAGACATAGACGCTTGTGCCTCCACCGTTCCCCTTTCCGTCTTCGGCACAGCCAACAACTTCTCGAAACCGCCCGGGCCAGTAACAAGCACGGCCACAGGTCCACCATCCCCAGTGTAGTCTGGGAGAAGCTTGCCGTCCCAGTGCAGGAGGGAAATGGACCTTTGGGGGTGAAGTCTTCTGATCTTGAGTGTCCGCTTGAAGCCGTGCCTGCCGCCTAGATCGCCGGCTGAGCTTCTGGAGAGGGTAATATTCGAGATATCATGGCCAAAGGGCTCCTGCCACGAACACGGCTCCACGGTCCGAAAGGTTGACTCGATCGAGGGCTGACGCGACAGCAGGGGAGGCGAAGATTTTCTTCGTTCGCTTGGGATGAGGCGCAGACACTCGAGCAACCGGAGTTAGGAACGAAATCTTCGTCGTCCTGGGACTTGAGGTTGGAGGAGGACGTGGAAGTCACTGAGCCCCTGCCACCCGAGGATGAAGCTGCCTCGGCCTTTTGCCTTCACCCTTCTCGCCTTTTCCCTTGTTCTTGCCGAAGTCGCTTCCAAATCTCCCTCCCCGCTTTACGAGATCAGGGCCAGACATGCTGCAGGAGGGGGACGTCTTGGCGTTGCATTTTTGGGAAAAACACGCGATCCTCTTCGAAGGTCATCTGCGCCAGGGCGTCACTGGCTCCGATGTCGAAGAGGTCGCCGGGGGAGTCTTGGAAAATCCTCGCCTGCGTGTCACCTCGCTTCTTTTATGTTCTGGTATTTTTCCCCATCAACTTCTCCAACTTCCGCACTCTGGAATCCAACCGTGGGTAGGGTCCTTGCCCTCGTCCAGATGGCACAGCAGGCTTCGCACGTCTTCTTGAAGCTTCCCCGGGGAAAAGGGAGGTTTTTGCTGCAGGTGAAAAAATGGTTGACATGCGAAGCACGTCACCTCGCGTCGAAAGCCGGGCAGTTGAGAAAAAAACGAGGGACTGTCTAATAACCACCCCTTCCGGTGCACTTTGTGTACTCGGTGCTGAGGGGCGCCATCTGCGCAAGAGAAAAACCAAAGATAAAATTTTGCGTGGCCTTTAAATCTGCCCTGAAAATCGTTCAAATTTTCGCTTACAGTACAAAACACATATAGTGAAAAAAAAATAGCCTTATGGGGTGCACTTCCTTGAAACTTTTGAAATTAACATGTATGTTTGGACCAGGGTAAGTACTCATTGTATTTGTTTTAATTACACACTTTATTCGTTTCTTAGTGTGTGTGTGGGGTGTGTGTGTGTTAGAGTGTTGGTTATAAGATATGTAGTTAAGGCTTGCCCAAGAAATATCCTCGTAGTGAAACCACAATAACAAACTGTCAATTCCTTAACTCTTCTCAATGCTGTTTTTCACTGTTGACAGATTGTGGACGTCCTCATACGTTGTGTCTTGGAGTGTTAGAGCTGACATCTAATCCACAGGTGAGCATATAGCTAACGACCGTCCCGAGGTTCTGCAGTCATGGAACCTCGAGACCGGGAAGATCTGCTCCATCACCACAGATGGCGCACCGAACATAATGGCTGCCGTTCGGCTTTTTAATGGGTGAGGGGCCCTTACCACGTTCCCCGCATGGCTCATCTGCTGAACCTGTGCGTCTTTCGGGTGCTGGGGGCGGACGTCTTCGATAAATGATGTCATCGAAAAGGTATCGTGTGGTTCGTCATTGTTGAAATATTTTTCTGATAATTTCTTGATAGAGTAATGATGTACGTATTATTATTTTGTTTTGTTTTTGCTTCCGTTCACAGGTTAAACAGATCGTGACCTACTTTCGTAGAAGCATCAGCTCATCAGATGCTCTACGGCGGCGCAGCGTCAGAAAGGCGTGCTGGTGCCACTGGAGCTGAATCCAGGCAGTGCAGACCCGATGGAATAGCACGTTCTACTCGCTGCAGCGCTTTGCCGAGTTGGCAGGATGCGTGAGCCAGGTCTTGCTCTCGAAGGACCATCGGACTGCTCCTCCCATGCTGACGTCAGGTGAATACATGCCTATTTTTTTTAGAGTGGTATGGATGAGTCACCTCATATGTATTCACAATTTCACCCCGGGAACTCCAGTGCAGTTTTTGGATACGTAGTCCATGAACAATTCTTCAGTTGCACACACATTGTGTGCAACTGAAAAATTGCAATGGTTGTGTTTTCACACACACACACGTGTGGACAAGACCATGGGTGAATGACACCACACACACACACACACACACAACACACACACAACACCACACACAAAACACACACACCACCACCACCCCACTGATTTGAGACTGGTTTTGCTTGATTTTTTTCAGAGGAGCTGGCTGTCGCCAACTACTTGGGGGCGGTGCTGGGACCTTTTGATAAGGCCCCCCAAGGGGGGATCTCTGGTGAGAAATATGCCCACTGCCAGCATTGTTCTACCCATGGTGAACTGTCTTAGGAATTGCTGTTGCCGAGGGATCCTCCGTCAGTGAGGGCGACGTCGTGCCCCTCACTGACATCAGTTGCGAGCTGCTGCAAGAGATTGACAAACGGCTCGTCATATTGGAGAATAATTCTCTTCTTGCATCAGCGACAGTGTTGGATCCTCGCTTCAAGTTGCCCCCATTTTCAGTAAGTTTGATACCTTAATTTCAATTCGTATGTGTTGTGTACTTTCTTCGAATTATTTCATGATTTTTTTTTTTTTTAGGTGCCCATCAACACCGGAAACATCCTGCAGTGGCTCTCACGAGAGATGAATTCGGAGGTGAGCAGTAGTAGCACTCCGCAGAGAACTACTGCCAAGGATGTCTCGTCTCGGCCGTCCAAAGATGTGCCGTTTGGGACTTACACGACCGCATGTCGAGACGGTCGAACACGAGGGAAATGCCAGCAACCTCAACAGAGCTGCACCCGGAGCTCAAGCTCTCCTGACTCTGCCCCAGGAGGAGCGTACAAAGTGCCCGCTCAAGTTCTGGTCGGACCGGGAAACAAAACTTTCCCTACGCTGTCTCGGCTCGCATTCAAATACCTGACAGTGATGGGGTCTTCGGTCCCCTCAGAACGCGTTGTATCCCGCCTGAATGCTATCGCCAGTCATAAGAAAAATCGTTTTGTCGCCGGCACATATTGATATGCTCATATTCTGAGTTTCAATAGAGCGCGATGTGTGGTTTTGGTAATTAAACTAATTTCTATTTTCTATGCTATGCTATTTACAGAAAAAACCCTTATAACTCCGTACTTTTATAACTCGGATTTTTGATATAACTCGGCATGACAAAGGCAAGTTTTTTTTTTCTTTTCACCTATGCCTATAGCGCGTGTAGGCAGTGAGCTACAGGGTGGGATGGGAGGCCCTGGAGGCTCACTCGGGGCTTGTAATGGTTGGCTCTCGCCCATGGTGATGGCGCAGGCAGGATTCTTCTAGTGCGCCTGTGATTTGAGGCTCATGCCCACCCACTGTGTCCTCCCATGCACTGGCAGTCGAAGGTAGAGTTAATGGCCCGGGCATAGTGTTGCAGTAATTAAGTGCTCAAGTGATGTTAAAAATTATGTTACAGGGACAGCACTGTATACAATACAGTACAGAGTTGTGATTATAAAGTGATTAACACTTTATAATCACAACTCTGTACTGTATTGTATACAGTGCTGTACCTGTACAACTTAATTTTACATCACTTGAGCACTTAAATTTCTGCAACACTATGCCCTGTCCATTAACTCTACCTTCGACTGCCAGTTGCATGGGAGGACACAGTGGGTGGCAGAGCCTCAAATCACAGGCGTCCCCTAGAAGAATCCTTAATCACTTAAAAAATGATATCATTGTTTAAAATGCGACCGAGTGCCCCTAACGTCTTCTACATGTTACCAACAAGGCTCCCCTCTCCTTGGATTACGTGCCTGCTGCTACCCCTTCATTGGTAATTGTAGTTTTTTTTATTTTTACAGTAGTACCGGTGTTTTTTTTTTTGTTTTTTTTTTTAAAATTTTATACCCATATCAGAGGACATTGCATAACTCGGCACATTGAATAAATAGGCAATCGCCAGAGCCCCTATCGTGCCCAGTTATAAGGCTTTTACTGTATTTACTTTTTTTTTTTTATGATTATTATTTTTTTTTTTTTTTTTTTTTTTTTTTTTTTTTACACCTATATCAGGGGGGGGCATTGCATAAGTCGGCATATTGAATAACTCGGCAAGGGTCAGAGCCCCCATCGTGCCGAGTTATAAGGGTTTTTACTGTACCTTGTAACTGTAATTTAATACTAAATACTGGGAGAAATGTATGTAATACTAAATACATTTTCGAATGTATTTAAATACTAAAAACTTAAATTGTATTCAAATACATTTTAGATACACAAATTTTTATGCCATAAATTAAATCAAGTTTCGAAAGTATTTACTTTTTAATTCTAAAATCTAGTAGTACAAAATAATGAAATCTAAATTTTTTAAAATCTTTATTATCATCTCACCTGGCTATTTAATCTTAATCGCATACCTCTAGAAATGTCCTGAATTTTTTTTCCCCTTAGGATTTCCTTAGATTTTTTCGTTTCTTAGAATTTTTCCTTGTCAGGCCTAAATTCCTTAAATAAGGAAATTCCTAAAGTTGAGACACTGGTTCACTGTAACACTAGGGTTACCAGCTGATAGTTGGGCGGGTTTATGGCCTAATTAACTTTAAAAATAAAAAAATAGAATAAAATTATTTACATTTTTATATGTATATACAATGTATTTAAATACTCATTAAAGTATTTAATTACTTTATTTACATACATGAAAATTAATGTATTTATAAATAGATTTTTTAATACCAAATGTATTCAATACAGCCCGGCTCTGCTATATATCTCGATACTGTTTCTCAGGAAATCATGAACTATGTCCAAAATAAATGTTAAAAGCAAATTTATTTGAATAAAATTATTTGTTATTTTCCTTATTTAGAGGTTCATTATACATACTAACAAGTGCTTGGGGGCCCCTACGGACCCACGTATTGATGTTTGTAGTAGTAGTATATGTTAGACAACATGTGATTGCAAACCAAAATCGTGTTGTTGCTGTCTTTGGGTCACTGGTCAAGGTGCCTCGGTAGACCACGTTCCGTGGATTCCAACCTTTAGTTCCGTGTGATTCCAACCCTTTGTGTTCCGTTGATTCCAACCCTTTGTGTTCCATGTGATTCCAACCCTTTGTGTTCCCGTGTTGTTTCCCAACCCTTTGTGTTTGTGATTCCCACACCCTCACACACGCACAAAACGTCCATGAGTCTACTGAGTTTTGTGGAATGCGGCAAGACGTTTCACAGAGTTTTTTCCTGGAATCTAATACTCCTAAAGTGTTTTTAGCCCAAATTCCCCCTTCAAAATGACTAAATCGACAGGGGCACCAAGCCGCTTACCCTACGATTTATCGGGCGATTTTTTTAACCTACTCTCATAAAAATGAATATAATACTGAATTTTATGTGTCACTGAAGATGATACACATTTAGTTTATATTATCATGACTAAAATCTACCCTGTTTTAGCGTTGTTTTATGCTTTGTATCTGCAAGATTACGGTTTCAAATTTCACAACGCGTTTTTTTTCGGGCGACGACGACAGCGTTACGACACACAGAAAATAAACACTAGATGGCGACTTTATTGTTGGTAGCCACTTTGTAGATATTTTTGTCATTTGTTCATTTATAACCCTACTATGACAGATGAAGACACAAAATGACACAGCACTCCAGATAGCCCCTTCTAACTGTCCTGAAATCCTGGATTTTAGAAATGTAACTATTAACGCCACCACACCTCTGTACACGAAAAAAAAAGTTGCCCTGACGACTTAACTGTAATGATGTTTTTTTACCTTGAATTTACCTTGAAGCGCTTCTGCCTCAAGGGAGCGTTGCTCCCTCGTTGGAATTTAACCTTGAAGCGCTTCTGCCTCAAGGGAGCGTTGCTCCCTCGTTGGATTGTGAGGCAAGGCCACGGCGGTGCTGCCACCCTTCACTTTTCCGCTGGTACTCCAGCTGGACGGTTATAGAGTTGCTTTGTGTTGGCCGGAGTGCTGTATAGGTGGCACTCCCCGGGTTTATCTGGAGAACGGCTAGGAATTTGTCCAGTTCCCTCTTGAATTTTTCTGGGCTTTACTCCCGATATGTTTCTTATATTCTTCGGAGTTGATTGAACATCCTTGGGTCCTTTTCTTTGATATGCTATTGTGTTGGGGGGATGCTATTCTTGTTGGGCATTTTTTTGGTAGGTTTGGGTTTTTGACACATTTTCTTCCAGTTCTTGGTTCTTCAGTATTTTCCTGTGCCTTTATAGGTCCTGTCCTTGGGCCTTGTAGCCTATAGCACTAGCAGGGCAGCACTAGGCAGACCCTCTCGAGGGTAGTCTGTGAGAGAGCGTCTGGTTACAGCGGAGGGTCCATCTCAGCTGCGTCCGATACGACGAAAATTTTTCAAACATATTTAATTGGTCTCCCCTTACAACTGTGTTTTTGGCCGACGTCACAGAAAAACGGTGTTAGGGGGAATCTATTTCTGTCCTGTGTTAACCCGGATTCAATGTATATATTTCAGCGGGAGTGTCTCGGATATTATATGGGTTCCACCCACCATAGGCTGTAGGGCTAATGCCACGGAGATGAGCACCGCAGCCACGCGCAGCTAAGCTTATGCTCCCATCTTTACCCTTACCTTTAGCGATGCTTACGTCAGGGGTTCATAACTGTAATAAAAGAAATGGCCGACGCTATAGGAACTTTATTTAAGGGGGGGGGCGATGCTGTAGGGATTAATAATTGTCTTGGAATGGACATGTAAAAAAAACACCAAAAAAAAACAATACCGATACCCGGGAAAAAACCGGTATTTAGGTCCGGTATCGGTATACCGGGATCTTAATTTTTACCGTTTTTTCCGGTAAACGGTATTGTTCCCGCAAACCGGTATCGGCAATACCGGTATTTTCTTAATACCCCACATCACTTAGTGAGCTGTGAGTGTCGTGTGCCCCAGGCTGAGGCGGGTGAGGGGGACATCCAGGACACGGGATTTTTTTCCGTATCCACGCCTTTGGGGGGGAAGTCACTGCGGTAATGGCCCATGGAGGTGATGCGGAGGGCATCGCCGAGCGTGTTATTCCAGGGGGAGCGGCAGACCCGGAGATGAGGCGTTTTGGCTGGGAGAGCGGCAGAGGGGAAAGGGGGTTGTGTTTCCTGAGTTAAGGTCATCCTGGCAGCAGAATCTGCTACCCTCGTTGCCTGGGTACCAGCGTGGGAGGGAACCCAATGAAAAGCGATATTTCCCCGCCCTCGGTGGTAAGGTGCAGCAAAGTACCCAAATATGGTACTCTGAGGTGCAGAAGGGCTCTCTGGATGACGTGGACGAGGGACGTGGATGAGTGGGGGTGGCGGGAGAGGAGGAAGTGGAGGGAGGAGAGGGAGTCTGTGTAGATCACAGCCTTGCCCTTGGTATGAGAGATGTGGAGGTGTGTGACGGCCTGGTGGAGGGCCATAGAGTTCAGACGTCAGAACGTCTGTCTCCGGTGGGAGCCTCCATGTCCTGCAGATGGAGGTTGGCAGGGTCATAGACGGCTGCCGCCGTGGAGGGGAGTGACGGGGAGTGTGATCCATCGGTGAAGAGCTTGATGTGGTGGTGGTACAGTGTCCTGTCCATCTGCTGAATAGTGCCGCCGCCAGAATACCTGCAGAGTGCCGAGAGGGGAGGCCTGGAAGGTGCAGGGTAACTTAGAGGTGGTGGTCCAGCCAGGGTGGGAGGGGAGAGTGTGGCTGGTGGGTTGTGGTGGTGGTGGGGGTAGGTCGAAGACGGTGAGAGCCTGCAGGGCCCTAACCAGCAGTGGTTGTCTGGCACCCGGAGACCAAAACAGGCGTGTGATGGTCCACACCAGAGTTGCTGTAAAGAGTAGCAAAGAGGTGAGCCTGGGGCAAGCACAAGATGCGGTGGTAGTGCTGGCACAGAACCTCCCTTCTGTGGGCGGACAAGGGGAGGATGCCACTCTCGGCATGCAGGGAGATAACAGGAGAGGATTCATGACCCCCATGGAAATCCGAAGGCTGTATTCTGGAGGGGATCCAGCCTGGTGAGGACAGTCCGTGCCGCTGACCCATAAATGCTGCTGCGTATATGATTTTGAGCGGATGGTGGCAAGGTAGTATGGAGGAGATCTCGGTTGGCACCCCAACGGACACCGGCAATCCGTTTCATCACGTCCAAGCGCTGTTGCAGGAGTGGCGGAGATAATCGATGTGCCCGGCCCAGGAGAGGCGAGGACCGTCCAGCCGCACCCCCAGGAAAGTGTGCGTCCTGGAGTAAGGGTACTGCCTGGCTGCACAGTTGGAGAGTAGGTGGGGAGGGAAGTCGCTTAAGGGTGAAACACATAAGTGTGCTTTAGGGGCGCTGACCTTAAGACCCCAGGTGGTCACCCAGTCACCGAGGGAGGTTGCCGCCTCTTGCAGGTGGGTCTGCGCCTGGGTCAAAGTTGGTGCCCGGCTGACAATGGATATGCCGTCAGCGTAGAGAAGGAGGTTGTGAGTGGGGGGGGAATGCGAAGGTCTGAGAGGAGGACGTTTAAATAAAAGAGGGCTGAGGATGGAGCCTTGAGGAACGCCTCTGCGAATGGACGGGAGGGTGACAAGGAGGCGCCACCCCAACCTGATAGGAGCGACCAACAAGAAGTCTTGGACCCAGGGCAAAGGGGGGCCCCCGGGGGCAATCCCNTGCAGGGCCCTAACCAGCAGTGGTTGTCTGGCACCCGGAGACCAAACAGGCGTGTGATGGTCCACACCAGAGTTGCTGTAAAGAGTAGCAAAGAGGTGAGCCTGGGGCAAGCACAAGATGCGGTGGTAGTGCTGGCACAGAACCTCCCTTCTGTGGGCGGACAAGGGGAGGATGCCACTCTCGGCATGCAGGGAGATAACAGGAGAGGATTTCATGACCCCCATGGAAATCCGAAGGGCTGTATTCTGGAGGGGATCCAGCCTGGTGAGGACAGTCCGTGCCGCTGACCCATAAATGCTGCTGCCGTATATGATTTTGAGCCGGATGGTGGCAAGGTAGTATTGGAGGAGATCTCGGTTGGCACCCCAACGGACACCGGCAATCCGTTTCATCACGTCCAAGCGCTTGTTGCAGGAGGTGCGGAGATAATCGATGTGCCCGGCCCAGGAGAGGCGAGGACCGTCCAGCCGCACCCCCAGGAAAGTGTGCGTCCTGGAGTAAGGTACTGCCTGGCTGCACAGTTGGAGAGTAGGTGGGGAGGGAAGTCGCTTAAGGGTGAAACACATAAGCGTGCTTTTAGGGGCGCTGACCTTAAGACCCCAGGTGGTCACCCAGTCACCGAGGGAGGTTGCCGCCTCTTGCAGGTGGGTCTGCGCCTGGGTCAAAGTTGGTGCCCGGCTGACAATGGATATGTCGTCAGCGTAGAGAAGGAGGTGTGAGTGGGGGGGAATGCGAAGGTCTGAGAGGAGGACGTTAAATAGAAGAGGGCTGAGGATGGAGCCTTGAGGAACGCCTCTGCGAATGGGACGGGAGGGTGACAAGGAGGCGCCCACCGCAACCTGATAGGAGCGACCAACAAGGAAGTCTTGGACCCAGGCAAGGGTGGCCCCGGTAATGCCCATGCCGACCAGCTTGTACAGGATACCCTCATGTGGTGCTGTGTCGAAGGCTCCTTCCAGGTCAATGAAGATGGTAGTCATGACCTGGCGCTGACGGTAGGTGTCACAAACATGGTATTCCAGCTGACCCAGCACGTCCAGGGTGCCTCTATGGGGGCGAAAGCCGCACTGCTCCTCCCTCAACAAGAGCTTCTCCTCCAGCCACCAGGACAGGCGTGTGGACACCAGGCGCTCCATCAGTTTCCCAATGCAGGAGAGGAGTGCAATGGGCCTGTAGGAAGACGGGAGCGTTGGATCTTTACCCGGCTTGGGGATGGGGATGAGGACAGAGGGCTTCCAACAGGTGGGGTACCGGCTTGTCTCCCAGCTGGTGTTGTATAGGAGCAAGAGGCAGTCCTGTATAGGGGGGGGGGGGTGAGGTGGGTGAGGAAGTCATAAGGAATGCAGTCTCGTCCAGCTGCCTTGCCGGCATGCAGCGTGGACAGGGCCGCATCGAGTTCCCGCCGGGTGAAAGGTTGAGCGAGGTCCGGGATACCTGGGGAGGCGATGGAAATGGAGACAGCACGGTGGAGGTCCGCCGGAGGATGAAGAGGAGGGGGAGGGCCGATTCTCAGGTGGTAGTGGTAGGCCAGGGCCTCCGCCTTCTGGGGGTTATCCAACGGGGACCGGGCACCGTCTGTCATGGGGATGGGGTGGCGCGCCTTCCTGCCCTCCATAGAGTGCAGGAGGTCCCACGTTCTCTTGGTGGAGGAAGAGAAGGAGAGGGAGGAGCAGCGGGAACCACATGCACTCCTCTGGGCCTTGAGGATGGTCTTGGCGCAGAGGGCATCAAGACGGCGATAGGTAGTGCCGGCCAGTATCGTGGGTGTCCTCCGCCACTGGTTCCAGGCTCGACGGCGGGCCAGTACCGCCCGGGCACAGTCGTCATTCCACCAGGGCTTCCCAGGGCGACGGGGTGTGCGACGCGTGGCAAGGTGGAAGGCAGCCGCAACCGCTGTTTCCAGCGTCCGATGGAAGGAAGACGCGGCGTCATCCAAGGGAAGAGTAGAGATATCCGGTGGGGTCTGGAGGGCCTCCCTGTATCGCGGCCACTCGGAGGATGTAATTCTCCAGCGGGGCAGGCAGCCAGGATGGGGCATCGGGGGAGCCTGTGGGACAGAGGCCAGCACAGGAAGGTGGTCACTCCCCATGTATGGCCCAGTAGAGAAGGTGGAGGTGGTGAAGGCCGGGTCACCATTAAACAGGTCCAGGACCGAGGGAGCACCAGTGTGGGGATGGAAACCTGGGGCCCAAGCCCAGGGGGGCTCAGCAGCTGGGGAGAGGTGAGGAAAACCCAAAAACTTTATCGGGAAATAATGTGTTACCTGGGGGGTTCCGTTTATGGGAGGAAAGGTCAGGCCCCAAAACTTTTTGGTGGGGGCATTTAAAGCCCCCCATGATGATCCCCGGGGGGGGGAGAGAGGCGAGTGGGGGTTCAATTTGGGAAGTGGCGGCACCCCCCCGGGGGTTGTAAATCCTCCCCGGGGTGAGCAAAACTTTCAGGAGGTAACCCTGGGGCCTAGGAAAAACAAAACCTCCAGGTCCCCCCCGGCCACTGGGGAAAGGGGCAGCGAGGAGAGAGAAACCCCCGTCTCGGGGGCAAGGAGGACCCCCCCACCACGGCCCTTTTGGGGCGGTCCCCCCTGAGGTGGAGTACCCCGGAAAGGGTTGGAGCGCTAGATGGGGGGGGACCCGGGTTTTTCACACAACCCGCCCCACTAAAGGAAGGGAGTCCCGAAATGTGGGTCGGAGCCCGCGTTTCCAAAGGAGAGCCCTGGCATTCCAGAGGGGGGAAGGGGGGGGGGAGGGCCATCTCCTATTAAATAGAGAGGGGGATAAAGAATGGAGAGGGGGGGCCCAAAAGGGAAAAAGGTGAGAATCCCCGGGGCACAGGTTTGGTACCCTTCTGGTATAGGGTTGGAAACCCTTCCCAAAAAGAAGGGTGAAAAAAAGAGGAGAGTACCGACCCATGGGGGAGGCGGGGGGGGCCGGGGCCCGCAGCGGGGGCAAACGGGAAAGCCTGGGGGGGGGGGGGGGGCCCTTGGGGGAATGGGGGGGGAGGGAAAAGCAAGGGGGGGGTGGCAGGGGGAAAGGGCACGTCCGGGCCCCTGACCACGGGGGGATGGGGGCCGGGCGGCTGGTGGCCCCTCGGGCCTCGAGGGTGGATAGGGAATCCTGGGTCGGGATTGGGGGGGGTCGGGGAAAGATGGGGGGTTGCCAGATCCCCGGGGTTTCTACGGGGTTCAAAGCAGGTGGGCGAGGGCTTTACCGGGGGAGGGGGGTGTCCCCGGGCGCAGGGGGAGAGGGAATTGAGGCAAGGAGGCATTATCTTCCAGGCCTCCCCCGCGGGCCGAACCAAATTCCTTGTGACGATGGGGGAAAAAAACTGCAAACCGGGTGGCCCGCCGTAGCGGGGGGGAGTTTGGGGCTTGGTCGGTGAAAGGGGGGGGGTTTTAAAAGGACGCGGCCTCGGTGGGTGAAAGGCTGGGCAGGTCAAGGTCCCGAAAGGCGGGTTGAGGGCGGGGCAGGGGCTTCCCCCCCCGCGCCAAGCACCATGAGCTGCTGTCCCGGGCCCATTTAAAAGGGGCAGTACCAAAAACCGGGGCCCCATTGACCCCCCCACACTGGAAGCAGCAAAAGGGGGCCTTGGTGAGGGGATATTTTTCACGTGGCATTGGGTGAGGCGGCTCCCGGGGGGGAGCATCGCCCCGGAGACCTGCGGGTTTGTTGAGGGAGTGGCAAATTCGAGGGCACCCGGGAAAGGGAGCAGAGGGAAAAGGTAGGGGCGCCCCCAGTAACCAACTGGGAGATGGACACCTTTTTTGGGGAAAGGGTCCCCCTCACCTTCAGGCGGAGCCACTTCCCCGTGGTGGAAACCGGGCAGATTTTCGGGGCCGGGAAACCAGGTGATTTTGACCCCCTCGACACCATCGAAGGTCGAAAGTCCTTTCCGGGACCTCACCGGGTGTCAGTCTTTCATCCAGGGGCCCCCCCCGGGGGTAAAGGGTTTGTCAGGCCTTCACGCTAGCCCCGCGGCAGGTGCCTTCCCCTTCCCCCCCGGGGAAAGGAGGCCTGCCCCAGTTTAGGTACCCGGGGATGTTTTGCCCCAGAACACAACTATAAGGGGGACAGCCGTTTTCCCCGGGGGGGCGGGTTTCCCCCCCCGGGGACGTACTTTCCAAAGGGGGGGGAAAGGTGGAGAGCCCGGGGAGACCCTGGGAGGGGTTGGGGAAAAACCCCTTTCACCAGGGCACAGCTCGGGGGAGGTTTGGAAAGCCCTGAACATACCTTCCGGAAGGGGCAGGGAGTCTTGGCCGGGGGGGACCTTTTTCCCGGCCCCCTTTTGGGAGGGAGAATGAACCCCTGCCCTCTTTTATGGGGGAGGAGGGGGGGGGGAGGGACATGGAAGGCGTCATCCACCTGAACATCCACTGGCTGCCCCCATTCCGGTGAGTGTGAAACATGGCCGGGGGGCAGAAACACAGTCTAGTAGCAGGCTGTAGACTGCCCAGCGAAGGGCGGTGAATCCACAACGTGCAAGCACAGGCTGGCGATGACGAAGCCCAGGAGCAGTGCAGAACAGCTCAGCAGCCCGAAGGGCGAGCCGTTACACTGTGTTGAGAACGGAAGAGCGGAGCGAGAGCAGGTGAACCTGTCACCACGGCTGCCTGGCTGAAACTCCCAGTCCACAGTTAAGGGTGGACTGGCCGATGGTGAGTGAGTCCATGGCTGTTGTTGTTGAGGGCTGCGAGGATCCCTTGGGGAATACTATAGCCCTGGCGATGTCCTACTGTATGATGCTATCACAGGCGTGGCAGCTGACCTGTCTTCTTCTTCAGGAAGGCACAGGTGAGGCGGATGGCAGCGTGTTGCCGTGAGGGGTGGACGCCAGCCACCGCTAGCAGGGAAACAGTCAGTTAGGCCCAAGGGCCGAGTAGCTACGCTGCTACTGCACAAATACGCGTCACTGCGCGTGCGCGGCAGATGACGTCACACAGGTAAACACAGCTGGGCATTTTCCAAGGGGCTCTAAACTACACCCTCTTAGCGTCCTAAGAACGACTTAGTTATACCGGGCTAAGAAGACTACTAAGGAAGCATTTTCGAACGTCATCTTAGCTTCGTGTAAGGCCAACCCTTCTTAGTGCCACCACCTCCGCTTCAACCAATCAGCGCGCGCAACACACGTCTGTATTTGGCGGGAAATACGTATAAACATCAACAACAGACCACAGCTGATGAAACAAACACATCGGCGGTGTGTGTGTGGGTGTGTGAGTGTGTTTTTGAGGGTAATAGAGTGTGTTTGGGTGGCGTTTTAAGTATGGTTAAGCATGTGGTAGTGGGTTAGGGTGTTAAGAGTGTGTTTGGAGTGTATTTGGGTTATGGTAAAGGTGGTAAGAGTGTTTTTCAGTGTTCGCAGAACCATAGAGCAGCCCACAGGTAAAACGGTCAAGAAAAACCACAACTTTCTGAGGCAGAGAACTGAATTTGTCCTGCCAGCAGCTGGTGGAGGCTGGAAGCATAATAAGAGCACCTTGAATGGGGAAGTTCAGTGCCTCAGTGCGGGCGTGCACAGAAGCTTGATGAACTAAGGAAGAAATTTGCAGACCTAGGTCGGGCACTCTTGAGATTATGGGTCTTGTCATTTTCCCGCCGTTTGTCCAGCGAATCGTGCGTTGCCAGATATGTATTTCTGGTGCAGCCCACAGGGGTGCAGTGGTTACCAACGCCGAGGGACTCTCCTCTCTCTCTCTCTCTCTCTCGTCTCCTCTCTCCTCTCATCTCCTCTCCTCTCTCGCTCTCTCTCTCCTCTCACATCTCTCTCATTCTCTCTAATCTCTCTCTCTCCTTCTCTCTCCGGTCTCTCTCTCCTCGTTCTCCTCGTCTTCTCTTCTCTCGTCTCTTGTTTTTTTCATTCAACACCACTTCACCCCAGCCTCAAAGCTCACGACCACATTCACCTTCACTAATTTACTCGGATTGGTGAGGTCCTGTCCCGCCCACACCGCCCAAATCAGACAATGGCATACGGAGCCTTACTCAAATCACATGCGCGCACGACTCAAAACACGCCCATTCAAACACACGCACGCCCACGCCTAACGCAGGGACGTAACACTATGTTTGTCACACAATACTGTGTGGAACGTCCTGTATCGTAATTTTACTTATTGTAATGCTTTTTGTTTTACTATGTAAAAGTCTTGCATGTTTCGTGTCTAAGCATGTGGTCATTATTTTCGCACTTTGTGCTTTTCTTTCTTTTTCTGTCTTTTAGGCCAAATCATCAATGCTTCAAATTGTTAAGAAGAGGAAAGTGGACTCTCGAGTGTCGGGCCTTCAACCCTGAGTGGGAGAAGTATATTTTTCACTGAACGATTTTGACAGTGCCCAGTGCCTCATTTGCTTGAAGACTGTGGCTGTCCTCAAGAGTATAATGTGCGCCCCCTACATGGGAGAACACAGCCCAAGCATCGAGCTTTGCATCGTATGTCCTCTGCCGAGAGGAAGGAGGCCATTTTCAAACTGTCAGACAACTTGCAGAAAAAGCACTTCACGTCTTCCGTAAGGCAGACTACTGAGGCTGACAAGTGACGCGTGCCAGCTATGAGGTTTCCCGCCTCCTTGCCCCGGATGAAGCCATTCACAGACGGGGACTATTATCAAGGAGTAGCATCAATGGTTGTTGATAGATTCCCATCTGTCTGGAAAAGCGTTCTGCCTTTTGAAGTTTGAGCCTTTCACCCCGCACTGTTTGTCGTCCGCATTGAGGATATGTCAGACAGCGTGCACGACTCTCTTAAGATTCTGTTGCTCAATTTCCGATGCCTTTCTCTTCGTTTCTTGATGAGAGCACAGACTGAGGACCAGCCCAGCTGGCCATTTTCATCCCGTGAGTCACTGCTGCCCTTGCAGGTTTATGAGGAATTTCTCCAGCTTGTTCCATATGCACGGCACCACCACTGGGCAACATCTTCGACGCCGTGCTTCAGTGTGTGAAGCAACACTCCCTCGACCTGTCCAGATCTCGAGTGCGTGACGACCGACGGTGCCCCAGCAATGAATGGAAAGAAGCAAGGGTGCCGCCGCACTGCTATGTGCTCCACTGTGATGCTCGCCAGACACACCCAAGCCCTCCACAATGTGCACTGCATCATCCAACAGAAGTCCCTGTGCTCCAAGTCCTGCCAACCTTACTGATTTTATGTCTGTAGTCGGTGAGGTTTGTCAACTCATCCTCCTGCCCGCAGCCTTAAACCACCGCCAGTTTCCAGGCACTAAAGCCCCCGTTCCACACTGTGCCTCATGCAGAGATTCACGAGGTCCAGTGGATGTGTTGTAGCCCACCCGAGTGTCCAGGCGTGCCTCACCCCATGGTGCGCCTGAGGCAAAGCTCCGTCACAAAGTTTGATTGATGTTCATTGAATTTTTTGACCACCCTAATGTTTTGCATTGAGACGTATCATATACCGTTAGAATCCGGAAAAGTGTGCTGATTTCCATACATAATAAAAAAGCAATCAGCAAAATTACAGAAATAAACAAGGAGTTGAATAAAAAAAGGTGTGAGAGGAAAAAATGTTTATGCACTATTTTTAGCTTGTGTCAGTCTTGTTATCTTATTCTGGTATAAGTTTACATAGCAATTTATTTTAGTCATGACACAGCAGTAATGTCCTCGTGAAGATGATGGCATGTTCATCTTCCTAAAATATCATCTCATTCAATCTGGTATTTTGATAATACCGTATATTAAAAATTAACATACACTCATGGAGCGCGGCGCGCGAACGTCCTCTCTTACTGAGTCATAGTGCAGCACTGAAGGGACTCAGCGGGGTCCACCCAATCGGGCTGGTTGGATTAGCTCATCATAGAACGGATGGCGGTGTTGAAAAGCTCGATTCAACACACACTAACAGCGCGCGCGTCATGAGCCAGTGTGGACGGGGCTTACGGACGAAGTCAACGCACACTATGGTGACCGCTTTACTTCTGTGAGTCCGCTGTTGAGTCATTCTGTGAGGTCCGCTGGTTGTTCTTCTGTGAGGTCCGCTGGTTGATCATGAGCCATGCCTGTCCCGCGTGTGCGACTGCAGCAGGGATCGCCACCCTCATTCGTCAAATAACCTCCCGGTGGCTTGATCATTTTTTTTCCAACCCAGCATGTGCTTGCTCGTCTGGCCCTGCTCACCGATATCCTACACCTAAATGACCTCATGTGAAGCTGCAAGGCACAAACTTCTAGTCCACAGACATGTATGTTCGCACATTCACCGCCTACCGAGGTAAAGCTGCGCTTGTGGGAGGCTCCTGGCCGCTGGTCAGTTTAGGCGATGTTTCAAAACTCGTATTGCGGCTTGTGCACCTGAATGACGTGGACCTGAACCTTTGTGTGGGTGTTGTCACCCATTCTTTGCGGAGGAATTTGCCTCCGTTTCACGGTGTCAAGGCCCCTGGTCCGGGCTTCAAGTTTGTTCAACCCCCCCTTTGACTCCCTGTGGACGAAGCGCCGCTTGCCCTCCTGCAGATGGAGTTGTGAGGCTTCAGTGTAATGCGAACTGAAGGCAAAGTCCGGTACCGCCTCTCCGCTGTCCTTCTTCCGTGACCTCGTCCTCCCTTCTAACAAATTTCCAATTACATTGAGCTGTAAAACGCATTCGTTGCCAATGTTTGGCAGCACTTACTTGTGTGAACAACCTCTTTTGCAAAAATGAAATATACAAGTCTCGCATTCGCATCCCGCTACGTGACCGCCACCTCATGACATTCTGCTCATTGTCTACCTCATCATCGATCCATGACATTGAATCACTTTCTCCATGGCAACCAGCACCACCATCCAACTAATTTTGCATGTCTCTTGTAACTTGTGTTCGCATGTCACTTGATTTGCATGTTTTTCAATAAATTTGATAGTAATCTAAGTCACTGGTTTGCTGCTTTTTCTACAAAAAAAAATTTATATTGTCACAAACTGTTTTCCTGCGTCACTGTTGCATGTTTTTCAATCATTTTCTTGTAATCTAGTCCTGGTTTGCTGCTTTTCTATATTTTTTTGCATATTGTTTTACAACTGTTTTCTGCAAGTCAATGACTTTTCATGTTTTTCAATAATTTCTTGTAATCTAGTCACTGTGTGCCTGCTTTTCTATAAAAAATGTTGTACGCTGGTCCTTTTTGGGATCTCTTTGGCACTTCGTCGGCGGCCCGCAGGCTCCTCCTATACGCTTTCTCAAGCCCTCGCACTGACAGGTTGCCGACCCCTGCCTTACGCGAACGGTCCTTTATGGAAGTATCTAGATCGCTTCGGCATCGCTGCCCAATCAAGTATCGGCGTCCAGCCTCTGGAACCTTTGCTGTTTGGCTCAGTTTCTTGCGGCTTGGAACGTGCACGAGCCAAGTGCTTTTAAAAATACCTAGTCCTAACAGAAATTTAGGAAGTCTACAACAAGCAACAGAAAGTTAGTGTGAAACCGAAAGTTTATTTAGCTCTAATTAAATTAATTTACGCTAATTACTCATTAGGGCTTGTTCTAACCAAAAAGTTTGTTTTATAGACCCCCATATGCGTTTTGACAGCACTACATGTCATGTCAATTTCATGCTCAATCCGACATATTTAAATATTACGCTAATTACTCAGTTAAGGCTTGTTTATAACGCAAAAAATTTGTTACCCATACCCCCAATTATTTTGACAGCACTACACTTGGCATGTCAAATTCACCACCTGAATCCGACAATATTTAGGAGTAGTTTTCACTTTTTGTTCTTAAACTTGGGTCCACGGGTCTTATGGTATGAAGCAGCTCGCTTTCGCGTCGCTCCATCAGTATAGGCGTCCAGCCTCTGGCCCCTTTGCTTTTGGTTTGAGTTATTCTTCGTGCTGGAAACTGCAGCGAGCTCAAGTGCTTTTTAAAATACCTAGTCTACAGAAGTTAAAGAAGTCTACAACAACAACAGAAGTATAGAACCGAAAATTTATTTAGCACTATTAAATCATTACGCTAATTCCATTAAGGGATTGTTTTTCTACGCAAAAGTTTGTTGGCACAGACCCCCATTGATTTTGAACAGCACTACTTGCATGTTAATTTACAGCTCAACAATCCGACAATTTTAGGAGGTAGTGTATTAACTTTTTGGCTTAAACTTGGTTCCACCCTCCTTGACGGAATGGTCTTATGGTAAGTAGCAGCTCGCTTACGCTCGCTACCAATAGAAATCAATTTAATCAAGTCTAGGCGTCCAGCCTCTGGCCCCGCCCCCCTTTGGCTTTTGGCTCAGTTCTTGCGGCTTGAGGAACTGGCAGCGAGCCACGTTCCAGCCAAGAACTCATAACTCTAATTACTCATTACAGGGCATTGGTCTACCGCAAATGTTTGTTACACAGACCCCCATTGATTTTGACAAGGCACTACTTGCATGTCAAATTTCAGCGCAATCTGACATATCCAGGAGTAGTTTTCACTTTTTTGGCTTGTTCCACTCCCTTACGCCGATGGGATCTTATGGAAGTGCAGCTCACTTCGCTCGCTGCCATTAAAATCGTATAGGCGTCCAGCCTCTGGCCCCTTTGCTTTGCTCGTTTTGCGGCTGGAACGTGGCAAGCGAGCCACGTTTCCAGCCAATTTAACCTCATAACAGCTAATTACTCTTGTAAAGGGCTTTGTTCTACGCGAAAAAGTTTGTTTAACAACCCCCATTGATGGTGACAGCACTACTTGCATTTCAAATTTCAGCTCAATCCGACACTCTTTGGAGTAGTTTTTCACTTTTTGGCTTGAAACTTGGTTCCACTCCCCTTACGCGAATGGGTTTTATGTAGTAGCAACTCGCTTCGCTCGCTGCCAATCAGTATTCTAGACGCCAGAGGCGTCTGCAGGCCTCTGGCCCCTTGCTTTTGGCTCCAGTTCTTTGCTGCTGGGAACGTGGCAGCGAGCTCAAAGTGCTTTTAAAATACCTAGTCAACAGAAGTTACAAAAGTCTATAACAAATCAACAGAAGTTATGTGAAAACCGAATTTATTTAGCCTATTAATAATTAACGCTAATTACTCATTAAGGGCTTGTGCACGCAAAAGTTTGTTTGACAGACCTCCATTGATTTGCGCACTACATGCGATGTCAAATTTCAGCTCAATCCGTAATATTTAGGAGTAAAGTTATTCACTTTTTTGCTTAACTTGTTCCGCGGGTCTTATGGTAAGAAGCAAAGCTCGCTTCACACACTCGGGGCGTGCCTAATAAATTAATTTATATATTTTTTTATTAAAGTTTCTTTATCTATCTATATATCTATATCTATATCTACTATATCATATCTATATATAGTATATATAATATTATATATATATATATATATCATATATATATATATATATATATATATTATAGTATTGGGCAGCGAGCGGAAGCGAGCTGCTACTTACCAATAAGACCCCTTCGCGTAAGGGGGGGTGGAACCAAGTTTTAAGCCAAAAGTTAATAACTACTCACTACATAGTGTCGGATTGAGCTGAAATTTGACATGCAAGTACGGCTGTCAAAATCATGGGGGGCCTTGGCAACAACTTTTTTGGCGGTAGAACAAGCCCTTAAATGAGTAATTAGGGTCATGATCTTAATTAGTCTGAAATAAACTTCGGTTTCACAAAACTTCTGTTGCTTGTGTAGACTTCTGTCACTTCTGTAGACAGGTATTTTAAAAGCCCTTTGAGCTCGCTGCCGACGTTCCGCCGCAAGAACTGAGCCAAAAGCAAGGGGCCAGAGACTGGAAACGCCTATACTGATATATCTATCGATCTACTATATAATATATATATATGAATATATATATTTATATATATTTTTTTTATTTTTTTTTTTGCAAAAGGGGGGGGGCATGGCTTGCATCCCCCCCCCCCCGCCCTCGGTACGCTCTGGTCATGACGCTTCGTAAGATGGTCCACGATGGAAGTCATGATATGTGTAAGACTAAGGGCCAGTTGCAAGAGGTCTCATCGTGTGCCCTATAGGGTTTCCGGGGTGTGGAAATTCCCGACTGCACTAGGTTCAAGAACAGCGTCAATTTCACGCCCATCGTGGTTGCCCCATCGGAAAAATTCGTCGAGCCGTAACCCCCTACCGATGATATGATCGGGGATGAGCACCTATATGATCAAATCTTTCATTTTACTTCTTTTAATCAAACATATGCAATATGTAATACATTTCTGAAGGAAGAATAACGCGGTTAACTACCCGAAAGGCAGCTAATATCATAATTTTCGTTGCCGTGAACTCAAGACCAAGTGGAATGGATGTCCGCGCACCTATTGACAGCGGCGGTGGTATGGGCAGGCCGGCGAGTTCCATCCACACCTCATGACGATACCTTGTCATCTTCTTTACCTGTACGTGTCTTCCTGAAGAAGACTGGTCAAGCTAACCACGCCTGTGAACGCATCCAAGGAACATCACCCTATATGGTTTTTCAACGGATCCTTGCGCCCTAAACAATACCGCCAATATCCGCTTTGTACCTATCTCCCGCTGGGATTTACTACGTTAAACAGACTTTAACTATGATTGAATGTATGTGTTAAACCTTCATGCAGTTACCATTTCGAAATGATATACGTAATATTGCTAAACATTACTGACTGAATCATCTAGAAACCAAATGAATTGTAACCATGAGAGAGCGAGAACGAGAGCGAGAGAGAGGAGGTCAGCTGGAACGCCATCGGGGCGGGGCGTTGTCATGTCGTTTGCCCGCAGGAGAAAAAGTAAACAATGACCATCTTTTTTGTGCACGGGAACTCATTTCAGGACTCTCTGTGTTGGGGGTACTCTCGTGGCTGCAAGAGGATGATAACGGAGGATTAGGAAGGGTAGAAGTACGATACATCATTACCCGAAGGTAAATCTTGGTTGTTGGTGACAGTCAGGTTAGGCATCTTGACAGCAGGTTTTCTGTGACAGAGAAGGGATGCGCATGAGTCGGTGAGTTACCCAGGGAAGGGGATAGGTTTATTGTTTAAGAGCCCCGTCCACACTACCACTCCCACCGTCGGCGCTTAGCCGTCCCGACAACAGTGTTCGTCAACTCAAAAGTGGCAGTGTGGACACGATGCCTACGAGTTCAAAATTTAACCCGTCGCGCTGCCCGCCAGCATTCAGCAGGTTTAATATTGGGCGGGCATGCCCGTCAACTCACGAAGGTCCAGCGCAAACACATGCTTCAAGTTATCGGCAGTTTTCACTATCTAGATATTTTTGCATTGCTAATGTACCGTATACAACCAGACCAAGTAAGTCAGCTGATTAGCGAGTATGTGATCAAAAATTAATGGGAGAAATAGTCGGGAATTGCAGCGAGTGAAGAGACAAAAGTGAAAAATTTATACACTATTTCTTTTTTGCTATTTTTTTTAAAATACACGAAAAGGTTGTTGCGTATATTTTTCTTGCGTTATGATATTAAAATGTTGTCTGAAGATGATAGTTGGGTCAGTTTTTCTAAAACCTCCTGTGGTTATTTTCATAATCTCGAGTGAGAGTACACGATATGCAGGAACACATGACTCACTTTGACATCAGGAAGCGGCGCTGGCCGCCGAACAAACCGTTCGTGTGGACCAACCCTGGCAACGGCGCTTCCGCGTCGGCGAAAGCACCGACGGCAGCACCGACGTGGTGATGGTAGTGTGACCGGGGCTTTAGTGACACGATAGTTGAGTGCATTGCGACCAAGGGAAAAAGCCCATCGTCCCTGAGCCTGGGGAAATGCTTCTTACCGTATAAGACCCGTGGCACCAGTTTAAGCCAACAAAGTGATAACTACTTGAGTGTGTAAGAAGTGAGGAATTGCTCCTGCGGTTCAGAAGCTGTATGTAAAGTTAGGGACAGGGGTGGGTTCCCTGTGGTGTGTGGTTCCTTCCAAGACGCTTTTGTTGACGACATTGGTACTCCCTGGCTATTGCGGTGATTGCCGGCTGGCACTTCCACTTGCAAAGCCAATGGTTGGGCCTTTGTCGACAGCTGGGACTCTTTTTCGGGCATAACAAACAACCTCTCCGGCAGTGACGGGGTGCACTTTCTCGAGGAAATGAGTTTCAGATCTTGTCTGAATCCCTTGAAGGGAGTAGATCACTGCAAGGCTTTTTTAAGATAGAGAACCGGGTTTAGACACGGGGGTCGGGGTAAAGGAAACTTGCGACAATAGGAGGAGTTTCAGAAGGACAGGAACTAAGTGATTCGTAAGAAGAGAGAGAGGAGGGGTTTAGTTAAAGATAAAGGGAAAATTGACAAAAAAAAAAAAGAGGAGTTGCTTGAAAGGTTTACTATACAACTGTAGGAGTATTTTTAAAAAGATATATTTCCTGAGGGAATAAATATAGTGTAGCGGATTTTTGATATAATAGGCATTAACAGAACATTGTTGGATATGTCAGAAAGGTTAATTCTTTATTCGATGCCGGAAGTCGAGATAGCTGGGTAATAAGTTATTTCCCAAAGGACAGAGTAGCGCGAACGAGGAGAGGAGTTGGCGCTTTATGGCAAGAGATGCATTGCACCTCTTTGTGTTAACAATGTTCTAAAACAGATGACAGCATAGAAGTCTATATGGTAGAGGTTTTTACGTAGGGAACTGAGAAAATGGTTTTGGGTGTAGTGTATTAGGCCTCCAAACTTATGTAAAGAGGATTTCAGCTCCTACATATGGGAAAAATAAACAAGCCCTGCAGATATAATCGATGTGATGCGTGGTTGAGATTTTAAGCTTAGGAATATAGACTGGGATTTAAGCATCGGTGACAGATGCAGAAGTGAATTTGTTACAGATAATCCAGATAACTTCCTAAGTCAAGCAATCAAGGAGCCTACTAGCGGAATACTATTCTAGATCTATTGCTGCCAAAATAGAGACGATTTGTTTACAAATGTGGAGGTCATGGGAATTTAGATAATACGACATTATGAATATCCGATTAGCTTAAATTGGAAGTTGGAAAATTAAGTGGCAATAGGCATCGAATACCTAATGTCAGAAAGGCATTATGCGGATTAAGAAGACACCTGGAGGTATTAGAAGAAGTGTGGGATTGAGGAGCAGACATTTTCCCAGACAGGGGGCGAATGGACAGAGAAAAGGCTAATTATGAAGGATTAGGAAGGCAACCTGGCGGTAATTGGCGTGCGGTCAGATTGGGATGAAGTCGAGGCTGAGGAGATAAATTAGAGCGGTTAGACAGGGAAGTGAGTCAGGGCTTAGGAGGTAAATTAGAGAGGGTTAGAAGGGGAAAAGGGAGGTCCGGAGCCGAGAGGATTTATACCTCATTTTGTAAGGAATATAATTGGGGACGGCAGAAAGAATTTCCTTATAGGGAAATAAGGTCCAGAAAGAGTGATCCAAAATGGATGACCACCAAGTTTAAAACACATTGGAAATAAAAAGAAACGTTAATTAAGGTTCAGGCAGGATTGGTAACAAAAACATATAACGTGATGGTGGGAAAGTGAAGAAATTACTCGAGTTGCTAAGAACAATTATTATTAAGTAGGCAGAACAGCGAAAGGGACCCAAAGGGGTTCTATCAGGTTTATACAACAAATACGGGAATTAGTTGTGCCGTTTAAGGTCACAGGACAGGTGAGGTCTTAAATAAGGATTACGGATATGTGTAGGAGTCTAATGATTATTTCTTAAGTGTTTTTTTTTACGGAGGAGGATACACAGACGTACCTGATAGTGACAAGATGTTCCAGGAAGCTATGAGAGAAACTCAAAGATTTGTGATAACTAGGAAATGGTTGGAGGAGGGTATAGAAAAAATGAAAACATGTAAATCGCCAGGACCGTAGATGCAATTGGTATCCCAGGGTATTAAAGGAATCAAGGAGGGTGGTTAGTGAGTCGTTAGTGCCATTTTTAGAAAATCGTTTAGATAGGCATGTGCCTTATTGTGGAGGAAAGGAAATGTTTTTCCATATTTAAGAAGGGAGACCGAGGACTAAAGTCAAATTATCGACCCGTAAGTCTAACATCAGTGTGGGTAAATTATGGAATCTATTATTGCAAAAAACATTAGAGAGCACTTAGATAACCATAGTTTGAAATCAATGATTTCATGGATTCATGGATTCATGGATTGACTGATTCATGATATCATGGATTGAAAATGGATTCACCAAGGTAGGTCCTCACCAATTTTTGAAGTTTTAAATAGCAAAGTTTATGAGACGCAGATATGATAAGGATTATGATAATATATTCTGGACTTTATAAGGCATTTAACAAAGTACCACACGAGGCGACTCTTATATAAGGTTTAGGTCTCATGGTATAGATGGGAAGGTTCTTCATTGATCGAGCCAATGGCTAAGTAATAGGCAACAAGGGTTACAATTAATGGTTCCAAATCTAATGGGATGGTACAAGTGGAGTTCCACAAGGGTCTGTTTGGGCCATTACTATTTTTGCTTTACCATCAACGACTGATAGTGGATTAGCAGTGGATCAGCAAGTTTGCTGATGATACTAAGTTAGGTAGGATTATTGGATCACAGTCTGGACTAACATTATTGCAGGGAGACTTAGATAAACTTACGAGTGGGCAGTCAGATGGCAGATGAATTTTAATATTTGATGAAATGTCGCGTGAGAATGTTGGTAAACCCCTGGTAATAGAATACCCATAAGCAATGTAATCGCGGAGAAGATCGAAGGTGAAAAGATCTTGGAGTGAGGGTGGAGCCCAGACCTCCGACCTGGAAACAATGTATGAGGCCCAGAAATAGAGCTAATAGAGTATTAGGATTCATTCCAGAAAGTGGTACACGTAGAAGTGGCGGAGTTTATTCAAAGCTTTATCTTTGCTCTACGTCAGGCCTCACCTATACTATGCATTTGCAGTTTTGGTCTCCATATTACAGGATGGATATGTGTTGTTAGAAAAAGTGGCAGAGAAGGATGACACAATGATACACAGGGATGCGTAATTTAGTATGAGAGGCGATTGAAATTATTAAATTACACTCACTCGACGAGACGCAGAGTAAGGGGTCGATCTGATAGAAGTTTTTAAGTGGGATAAAGGGATTTATATAAGGAGAGGTAGGAAAAGTTTCTTACGGCTTTTAACCAGGGTAGAACAGAAGTAACGGATTCAAACTGGAAAAAGCGTAGATTTTAGAAAGGAAATAGGAAAAAACTGGTTCACAAATAGGGTGGTTGAATGAATGGATGGTCTCAGTAGACAGGTAGTTAGTGCTGAGTCATTGGGAGCTATTAAGGGAATCTGATAGGTTCATGGATGGGGATGAAAGGGTGGATGTAGGTAGTGTTGGTGACAGGAACTACGCACTGTGTAGGCCTCAAGCGGCCTCTGTAGCTTCCTATATTTTCTTATGTTCTTTTATGGTAACTTAAATTAGCCACCTCAGAACTTGTGAAATCTTTTCGTATCCGAAACTCATTTCTATTGAAAACAGCATTGCGAATACAATTATTAGTTTAATTTTTTATGTTACAGAAACATAATTCATGATAGAAAATGACAGGATGAATATTTCTTTATAGTGTAAATATTATCATTCCTATTTATCGTACGGGTTGGTACATCTCCGCTCCCGAACGTCGGGACATCTGCCGATGGGGGCAAAATCACCGTTCTAAACTTATCAATGCAGTATCACGAGTCGGGCACCCCACTCACTATCGTGTACTCGATGGCAAACGTTTCCATTTTCTTGCAACTGGGCCTAAGTCACGAATGAAAAATTAAACGGTAATTTTGTCGTCACGATAGAGCTACAATAACCACGACAGTGCCATGACGGTGCCATGAACGTATCACGATAGCGTCAAGAGCTAGTAACATGCCCCACACAGGGGTGGGTGTTGGTCATGGAGAAGGGGGAAAGGGGGGGAGGGGTGTAATGAAGAAGGGAGTGTTGGTGTTGGTGGGAAAACGGGGGGTGGGGGGGGGGAGGATAGAGAAGGCGTTGTTGAAGGTGGTGGCGGGATGTGAGCAGAGAGCTTCACCGAGAGGTGTCACTCGGGCGATATAACATGGCGCACCATTTTGATTTCATGGACGACAGCGATCCTAGCGGTTGGTGGCACGCACTGACAGTCGCCCGTGCAGATAGAGGGGAATCGCTCCTCCTTTGTTGTGTTGATGGGGTGATAATGAAAGGTGTGAGAGTAGGGAAGGAAGGAGATATGTAGAGAAGGAAAGGAGGAATAAGGAGTAAGGAGAAATTGGAGGGATGAAGAGAGTCAGAAGAGGAACTGACGAGGAAAGAAATAAGGAATCAAAGAAGGGAGGGAATTCCTCCACTCACCCATTACCCATCACCACACACCCATTCACTCACCCAATACCCATCACCCCCCACCCATTCACTCACCCATTACCCATGCACCCCCACACCCATTCGCTCACAGACCATTTCCCTTGTCTGGCACATTCACCTTTTTGGCATTAAATCAATCAATCACCCATTTCCCATCACCCCCAACCCATTCACTCACCCATTACTCATCACCCCCACCCATTAACTCACCCATTACCCATCCCCCCCACCATTCACTCACCCATTACCCATCACCCCCACCCATTCCTCACCCATTACCCATCACCCCACACCCATTCACTCAAACCCCTTACCCATCAACCCCCACCTATTCCCACCATCACCCATCACCCCCACCCATTCCACACCCTCACCCCACACCCATTACCCATCACCCCCCCATTCACTCACCATTACCCGTCATCCAACCCTTCACTCACCCTTACCCATCACCCCTAAACCCCTTCCCCCCCATTACCCCCTTTACCCCCCCCTATTCCCCCCCCATTACCCACACCCCCCAACCCTTCACTCCCATTACCCATCACCCCCCACCCAAACCCCCCCACACCCATTCATCCCCATCACCCCACACCCGGCCTTACCCATCACCCCCACCCATTAAATCACCCATTACCCATCACCACCCACCCATTTTGAGTTCGGGCCAAAACAAAATGTGTTGGGGGAGAGGGTATTGAGATTGGAAATTTATTGGAATGACGGGCTTCGGTATGAATACAAAACAAAAGGTGTAATAACAAAACAATACATCCATCATACCAATTCATTCACTAAACTTAATACTACACATTTGCGTCTTGGTATTGAAAAAGCACACACCGTGCACAGTAATGATTTAGCATTGTTGCACTTTTGACGGATTGCACCATCCGTCAGCGCGCCACTGTTCAAATCCAAATGGCGCGGCCCGATTGACACCTCTCTGATGAGCTCCTGATGTGAGTGGTTAAACGAGGGTGGTATCACCACGTGGGGAGTAGGGGGTGAAGTCGGTGGTGGAGGAATGAAAAGAGGGGGAGCGAAGGGTACAAAAAAGGGGAAAGTAAGATGAAGCACCGTAACGGTTTTTTTAACGTCCGATAGACGACATACCCCGATACGTCACGAAGCTGCCTACAATAACGATAGCGTCACGATAGACTTACGTAGCGCTGCGTTGGTACAAATTCGGGGAGCTTCCCGTTTTTAGTGCATGCATTATCTTTTAGCCTCGGCCGATGGCGTCACAGTGTCCACATCGGGCACATGACCCATAGCCAGAATGACGGCGCTACTCATTGCATTGTTGGCGCTTTCGTGGTTCCATTATGGTATGTGTGAAGGGGGCTTAAGGATAATGCCACATCTGATCATTTTAACGTAATGCCGAAACGCTACTCAGCAGTGGCGTCACCAGGAAAAAAAATTTGGGGGGGCTTTAGCCCCGGGGTGGTGATGGGCGAGCGCAGCGAGCCTATCCAGCTGGGGGGTCGGGGGGTAATTTTGAAAATTAATCAGTTCCAGGGTAATTTTGAGGCCCAAAAAAGAGAAGAAAGTGGAATTAAGCTTTAATTACATGACACATAAATTAATAGAGTTATACCATGCATCATACCATATTAACTAAATTTGATAATTTGAAGAAAAAAATTATTCTGTCTATACAAAATAATAAAATTGCCATTTTTCTCTCTCCACTAATAAACACAAAGGAATTGCACAATGTATGTTTTTGGTTTGTTTCTCAGTAAGGTTTTATCTTGATAATGAAAAAAATATATAAATATAAACTTACAATATATTCTATTGGTTTGATAACTGGTCTGTATTCTGGGACTGAGAGTGCTGTGAAGTGTGGGGCAGGTGTATCTAGCTTCTTTTCCTGTGATACGGAGCGAGGCAAGGTGCTTCCTTGCCCCATCACTTTTCAACGCTTGTATGGACTGGGTATTGGACACGGTTGTAGTTCAAAGTGATTGTGGAGCATCCGTCGGCAACACCAAGATCACTGATCTTGTTTTTGCCGATGATGCAGTAATCCTTGCTGAGTCGCTGGAGGTCCTGGTGATGGCTCTCGAGGCGCTGCACGAGGAGGCAAAGCCTTTGGGACTTGAGGTCTCCTGGCTCAAGACCAAGGTCCAGGTGTTTGGAGACTTACTAGATGAAGCAGTACAGTCTGTTCATGCGTGTGGCGAGAACATTGAGATCTTGGAAAGTTTTACATACCTTGGTAGCGCAGTCCATAATGACGGCGGGTCACGTCAAGAAGTCTTACGGCGGATTGGCATAGCCCACATTGTTATGGACTCGCTCAGCGGGAGTATTTGGCGTTGTCGGTACCTGTGCAGAAGGACAAAGATCCGGATCTTCAAGTCGCTTGTGATTCCTGTCTTACTCTATGGTAGTGAGACATGGAAACTAAATAGTGACTTGAAGAGACGAATCAATGCCTTTGGTAATAAGTGTCTTCGCAGAATCATGGGGTATCGCTGGGATGATTACGTGTCAAATCAGCGATTGCACCGTGAGACTGAATCGAGGCCTATTACCTGCATAGTCCGTCAGCGCCAACTTCGGCTATATGGGCATGTGGCACGCTACCCTGAAACCGATCCTTCCCATCGGGTTGTATCTGTAGGAGACAATCCGGCGTGGAGGAGGCCAAGGGGGCGCCCCACAAGGCTCGTGGCTGGGCAGTTGATGTTTCTTGTCGAGAGCTGCTTGGTATGGGAAAGGAGCCTGCATGGGAACTCGCGCGTGGTGACCCCCGGGAGTGTGCGTCGTAGGGCGGGCGAGGCGACGCGCCCCCCGGCGTAATGCCCCCCCCAATGATTTGAATTGACTTTGAATATTTCAAGGTATTTCCCTTATTGCACAAAAACAGGTACAATGGATACTGTAGTTTAAAACAGAATAAAGGTAAAATGAAATCAGATACAGTAACTAAGCAGATTTAACCTGCTTCCCACTGCCTTACCCGGCACCACTGCCTTAACCTGCCATACCCACTGTGTTAACCTGCCTCCCGTCCCTGTGTTACCCCTGCCTCCCACTGCCCTTAACCCTGGCTCCCCTGCTTAACCTGCCCCCCTCCTGTGTTACACTGCCTCCCGTCTGTGTTTACCCTGCCCCACTGCCTTACCCTGGGCTCCCACTGCCTAACCTTCCTCCCCATCCTGTGTTTAACCTGACTCCCGTCACTGTGTTACCCCGCCCACCCACTGCTTACCCGGGCCCTCCCACGCCTTAACCCCGCCTCCCGTCCCTGTGGTTTTACCGCACCTCCCACGTCCTGTGTTTGTCCACCCGCCACCCCTGCCCTTAACCTGCCTCCCACTGGTTAACCTGCTCCGTCCCCAGTGTTTACCCTACCTTCCCCACTGCCCTTAACCTGGCTCCCACTGCCTTTACTGCCTACCACTGTGTTTAACATGCCTCCCGTCCCTGTGTTTGCCCTGCCTCCCCACTGCCTTTACCTGCCTACCACTGTGTTTTAACATGCCTCCGTCCTGTGTTGCCCTGCCTTCCCACTGCCTTACCCTGGCCTCCTCGCCCTTTACCTGCCTACCCACTGTGTTAACTTCCTCCCGTTCCTGTGTTTGCCCTGCCTCCCACTACCTTACCTGGCTTCCCACTGCCCTTTACACCTGGCTCCCATTGCCTTACCTGGCTCCCCACTGCCTTTTACCTGCCTACCACTGTGTTTAACATGGCCTTCCCGTCCTGTGTTACCCTGCCCCTCCACTGCCTTTACCCTGGCTCCCAACTGCCTTACCCCTGGCTCCCCTGCCTTAACCTGCCTCCCACTGGGGGGGGAGGGGGGGGGGGGGGTGGTTACCTGCTCCCGTCCTGTGTTAACCTCGACCCATGCCCCTTACCCCTGGGCTTCAATTTTTTGGAGCTGAAATTCTTGGCTTGGGGGGCTAATCCCCTTAGCCCCCCCGCGGTGACGCCACTTGCTTGTGACAACGGGTGGGATGTAGTGCATGATGAACCACTTGATCAGAAAAGAAGCTTACCACGCTAGTCATTTGGAACTCATATTGGTGCATGATGCAATAAACATGACCACCGGACACTGCGTAACTCCTTTAAGCATTATTCGATAAGGGTTGCATATAAAGTGGCGATTTTTTTGCATAGTAAGAATTTGCTCAATGCAAAAATGAAGGAGCTGAAATCGTCTTAGAATTATCTTTTTTACCCATAGGATTTGGGCATAGTCAAAGTTGAGAAAAAGATTTTTGTTATACGGCCGTCCTACGTGGTTCGTCTCTAAAATCTGACAAGGGAAAGGGGGACCGTCAGGACTGCAACAATTACCGCGGTATTACACTGCTCAGCGGTACAGGTGCAAGGTGCTTTGCCCATCTATTGCTGACAACTGATTCGCAGTCCTACTGGTCTAAGCATCAGAGACCCTCAGCGTACTCCTGGGTTCACGCCTGGTAATCAACACGGACCGTATCCTCTAGCGCTTCGTGTCCTGGGTTGGAACGCCGACGTGGAGTTGTTTTTCGACCAGGGGAATGGCTTGGCAGCCTATGTGATCTCCAAGAAGGCCGTTTAACTCAGTGCATCGTGAGTCCACTTTGGGATCTTCTGCGACTTAGAGGATTCTGCAGGACTATTTGGGTTTGATTATCTGGGTGGCTGTATTCTGGGACTGAGAGTGCTGTTGAAGTGTGGGGGTGTGGGGGCAGGTGGTATCCAGCTTCTTTCCTGTGAATAAGGAGTGGAGGCAAGGGTTACGGTCCCTGCCTCATCCACTTTCCAACGCTTGATGGACTGGGTAATTGGACCAGGTTTAGATTCAAAGTGATTTGTGGAGCATCCGTCGCAACACCAAGATCACTGATCCTTGTTTTTTGCCGATGATGCAGTAATCTTGCTGAGGCGGCTGGGGTCTGGTGCTGGCTTCTCGAGCGCTTGCACCCGATGGAGGCACAGCCTTTGGACTTGAGGTCTCCTGGCCTCAAGCTCAGGTCCAGGTGTTTTTGGAGCCTTACTAGATGATCAGTACAGTCTGTTTCCATGCCGTGTGCGAGAAACATTGAGATCCCCTGGAAAGTTTTTTACATACCTTGGTAAGCGCAGTCCCATAATGACGGCGGTTCACGTCAAGAGTCCTTACGGCGGATTGGCATAGCCAACGGTGTTATGGACCTCGCTCCAGCGGGAGTATTTTGGCGTTTGTCCCGGTAACCTGTGCAGAATGACAAAGGATCCGGATCTTCAAGTCGCTTGTGATCCCTGTCTTTACCTATGGTTTTTTGAGACATGACACTAAATAGTGACTTTGAAGAGACCGAAAATCATGCCTTTGGTTAATAAGTTGTCTTCGCAGAATTAAATGGGGTTATCGCTGGGATATACGTTTCAAAAATCAGCGATTGTACGTGGGGAGACTGCATCGAGGGCCCTTATTTACTGCATAGTCCCCGTCAAGAGCCACGTCGGCTATAATGGGCATGTGGGCACGCTTACCCTGAAACGATCCTTTCCCTCCTCGTGTTTATCTGTCAAGAGACATTCCGGCGGTGAGGAGGCCAAGGGGCGCCCCACAAGGCTCCGTGGCCTGGGGCAAGTTGATGTTTTTCCTTGTCGAGAGCTTGCCTTGGTAAGGGAAAGGAGCTGCAAGGGAACTCGCGCGGTGGTGACCCCCCGGGAGTGGCGTTTCGTAAAGGGTGGGCCGAGGCGCCGGCCCCCCGGCGTAAAGCCCCCAATGATTTGATTGATATTCAGGGAGCAGTTTTTGACGACGTCGTCATCTTCGAGGGCATCAGGTTGTAATATGTACACTGCTTCCGCTACAGAACAGCCCTTCCTTGCAGCAATGACTTTTTTAATAGTACGGTGGCACCTCTCTACTGTTGCCGTTTCCGGAAGGAACATCCGCAAATCGAAACCGAAGACGCACACACCACCGAGATGGCGAAGTCAGCAAACATTCTGCTGACGAAAGCAGTGGTCATTATCTGTTAACAATTCTTCTGGTGCCCCAACGTTTTTTCCACCAGAAACACTGCTTCCCAGCTGCTCGATGATGCTTGCGCTGGTTTTGAAAGCCTCATCCGACGCCAGATGGCAAAATCTCGATGGACCACAGTCTAATCAGAATCAAGTACTGCCGACCACTGGCAGTGGGTAATATCCATACCAAAACCCTCCTGCCCATCGTTTCTGCACATCCAGGGCCTTCCCTGTCCTCCACTTCACGGCGCCCTGGATCGAAATTAGACTGGGCCGCCTCCACAGTCGGCCGACGACAGACGTGCCCCCTGCCCGCCTGGTGAACTGTTTTGGGTTTTTTGGTTCTTTTCACAATAAGGAGTAAGTTTCCGCCTGGATGTCCTGCGGAATTTTATGTATCCTCCTGCGATTCTTTTCCGTCATTTTCCACGGCGCGGCCTGCCATATAGGTTGCACAGCTCTGGTGTCGATATTGGGACCTTCAACCAGCGGCTGTGGCACGCGTGTTTTAGACCTGTCAGCCCTGGTTGTTGTGGAAGGCACGAGGGTGAACTGACAGTTGGAGGCCCACTCCTCGATCAAGTGACAGCACAATCCCCCTACTCTCCCTCCTGATACGCATCTCACTTGCAGCCCTTTTGGTCTTGAGTCTGCTTCTTCCGGAGCATCTGTGGATCCACCGAGGTCTTCGAGAATCATCCATCCAATTCCACTTCCTTGATTTTCCAAGCCATGCAAGGTTTTCAACCCTTTGATGACCTGCATCCAGCTCAGCCATGTTGATGTGGCAGGAGTCTTCCTTTCCGCAAGCCAAACTGGCCGTCTTCGAATGACGCGCCCCGTCGATCTCAACTGCGACACTCGAGTGCTAGAAGAGCTGGCGGGTCCACCCAACCTTGGCCTTGTCCACCTCTCACGTGTTCCTCGTCCCCCCTTGCACTGGGTCGTTCTTCCTGACCTTTCATCCGAGTCTCCTCTCAGCATCCTTCCCTCATTTCTTCGATTCTGCAACGACTTCATCCCATCTCTCCGTGAGGTGATTGACGCTTCTCTTGATAAACGGCCGTTTCCACTCGCAGCCACGCACACGAGGGGTAGTGGCCACCAGCTTGCGCGCGTACGAAGAACACTGTCCCGCCGCGTGGCATCTCACCGGCAACGTTACGCCTCAATTCGTTTTTATCTCTCCCTCCCAACGAGACCTCCCTTCTCCCCCCCAACCTTTTTTAAAGTCCCCACATAACTTCGTGGCCTCTCCATTTACTACTCTTAATAGGTGGCTTGCCTTAGTTTGACCCAAAGTTTTCCTGGAGATGATCTTCTCCACACGGCCTGGTTTTTTACACGTACCTCGTTTCCAGGATGTCGTCCCAACATCGTGCTGAACGTGCCCCCCCGCCTTGCATCCTGGTCCTTGTGAGGAAGTACGCATTCAGTACAGCCCTTCCCACTAGCGGACCAACGTTCTGACCCGAATCCAGCCGGCGGCCCCAGACATAACCTCTGGCCCTCTAACATTACGTCATGTACGGAGCCAACAAAGAGTCGTGGATCTTATTTTGGCCAATAAGCTTTCGCCAAGTCCCCCGACGACACTTCACTCCCTTGTCTTGCGCCCTTCTCGTAGTCCCTGTCTGCACACACGTCAGAATCCTGCCGAAAAACAAACGTCCATGTATGTTGTTTGAGCTCCCTGAAAGTCCAGCACAGACGCCATTTTTTTCCCTTTTGTTGTGCCTGTACCAAACGCCATCAGTGGGACTCAACCCCCTTGGGGGCTGGACCGAAAATTGACCTTTTCGTCATAGGAAGTAGCCTCCACTTTGATCCATCCCTTTCTAACTCTCCTCTTCGTACAAGGGGGGGGGTCCCTGGCGCCAGGGGGTACCGAGTATGACCTACCTAATTCTTTTAGTACATCAGGCTCCTTGCCTCTGACCATTTCCAGGCTGCCGTCCCAAGAATTAGTCCCCCACCGGGTCCTATGTAGACACTGAAGTTCAACGCTCGTCCAAAACACTTTACGACGTGTTTTTGGCAGCCGCGCAGAACTCAGACTTTTCTACACCGAAAACGCACAAGCCATTCCGTGCGCAACCTGTGACCCCATCGAGTGCCTTAATACCAATCCAGGCCAGAAGATAAACTCAAATCAAGAGTCTTCACGCGTTCCCACACTCACCGACGGTTGGGTAAAGCCTCCGCCACTGGCTGAGGCAGTACAATTGCCTTGTCCCCTCGCCTGCACTCCTCCCCGCTCACGGTAGTCCATGCTGACGATAACCCGTTCTTCCACGCTTGCCGCACGAGACGTGGGGGCAATGCTTCGGCGGAACACCCGGTGTCCACCAACATACGACCTGACAACCGTCCATCTCACATCACCAGCACTGGTAGCGCCTCCTCCACTGACCCTGCACGAGAGGGCTGGCGTGAATGCCTCGTCCTCCACGCTCGTGTTTCCCGGTCACGCCAGAGGGGCATAGTGGGCCCCTAAACCACCAACACGTAAGCACTTCACACACGCCGAGACCGACCTCCAACCCATACGCATTGCTTCACCACCCACCCCTTCTTCCCTGTGGCCGATTACAGTCCCCTGGCGAATTGATTTGGGCCACGCAACGATTGGCATCGGGGGGGGGGGGGGGGGGGGGGTTGACTAGTAGCAGCACACAGGCGAGGAATGCAGCGCCGTGGTAGTCCTGGTGGCAGGCGCAAGGCACGCCCCTCGGAACGGACCCGTGGGGATTGGTCCGTTCCTGATGAAACCGCCCTCGCCCGCGCCAGACATCATATTCCAAATCGAGAGCTTTCCATACGTGAAACACCCCTCAGCAGCTGGCGGACGTCCTCTGCAGCCCAGCCACAAATGCAACGCTTCAGGCCTTGTCGGGTCATCCCCAGACCGTAAACCGGGACGCCAATGCGCCGCAGCTCAGCCAAGGACAACACATCATGTGATTCTCCAGTGCGTTAGTTTTCCTGCCGATAAACTGTTCGTAGGCTACCGTAGGGATCCACAGCAAACCGCAGCCAGCAACGCCTCCTTCACTTTGTCACCTGTCTTTTTTTCCTGCCCCTCCTCGACAGCGGCAATTAACATCGAGGCCAACCACCAAAGTCAAGCGACAGGGGAATCACCCACCTTGCTAATATCCTTGACGCCTCTGAGTTTTGCACACGAATTCCAGCTTCTCCAGCCACTCCACCACAGTCTGTGTGGCCGCTTTCCATCACATTCGGAATCCAGCTTTAACATCAAAGTACTTTCTCCCACCTTTGTCCCACCCATGCCTGCCCTCGATAGCTTGTGGGCAGTAATTAACAAGGACTGCGTTTTCCTCTTACTTAAGATACGTAAGACATGTGACAGCAACAAAACAGTGTTAACCAAGGTGCAACTGCTGAGTAGGCGGGTTAGGTGTTGCTTGCCACAGAGTTAAGGCCAGCCGTCCCGGCTGTGTGGAGTGGTTACGGTCCCCCGTCCTCTCTCCTACACCCTTTCCTCCCGTCCCCGAGCCCCAACCTCGCTTGAATCACGTGATTCCTGCCCCGATCGATTGTACGATCAGCGCGCCATCTACCGCTTTGTTCCCAAAAGATAACTACCCAACATTAATTACTCTACCCTCCCTTTTTCAGTGATTTTGTTTTTTGCTTAATTGTATCTGGGCAAGTTATCTAAGTTTTCAAAATTTAGCTACCTTCGTTTTTTTTTTTTGCGCGACGACTACGGCCCGGAGGACACTCAAACACATAAAAACTAAATTGGCAATCTTAGTGTAATGTTCGCCACTCTGATGATACTTTTGTAATTTGTTCATTTATAGCCATAACATGATACAATGAAGACACAAAATTACACAGACCCTCGCCAGATTTTGCCCTTCTACTTTCCCTGAAATCATGGATTAGAAATGTAGTATTACGCCACCAGACGTCTAGCCTACTTCGAACAAAACGTTGTCCTGGCGATTATACGGAAGCCCCCCACAAGGCCCCTCCCTATAGATTCCAGTTGCAAAAAGGTGGAAGGAGACACCGCTGTAATGTGGTGCTTTTAATCCCTAGTGAGGCAAACAACTGCGACTAATTCTCGGTACAGTCCCTTCCCGTACACTGCCTCTTTTGAAACGCTTTGGCGGGAAACACAACTCGCCCACGCCATTAGCCTCAGTTTACCAATTAGGTTTTAACATATGTCCCTTTTTAAGAAGGTCTTTAAGATAAGTCTACACTCTGTCTACAACACTATGTCTACCAACAATTAATTTCTAAATACACCAGCACACTACCTTTAGTTGGATTATCTACGGTAAATAGAACAATAGATCCAATGACAAACATTACCACATGAAATCGTGTTTTGTAAATACTATCCTAAATTTTGGTTTGGTATGACGGAATATATAGTCTATTCGGGATACGTGACAACTAATATCAACGCGAAGGAAACAAACCAATAGGTGTCCCTTGCACGGACGTCACAACACAGCCCTTGTTGTGGCTTTGCGACAGACGCGGCTTTCAGCCAAATGCCGCCCGTCGGAGCGAGGCTGGGAGGACCAACAAACTACCACTTGCCCGCCCATGTTGTTTGCCAGCTTATGGTCCCATTTTCCCCTATAAATATATGTTTTATCAGTATAAAGATAATACTGTTACTTCGGAAATGTTTGTACTATAATATTATCAAAATAAAAACCGTATAACACACTAAAGAAAGGCCCATTATGAACTCATCAAGAAAATTTGCCTGACTATAATTATTATTCACCAACTCCACCTCCATTTAAATAGTTTGGGGAGCGAAAACATTTTGCTGGAGATAATCAATATAAGCGGGATTTTTTATTGCTTTCCCATTGGTATTTTTGTCTTCTGATAAATAAATTAGAACCATGCATAAATTAGCGTTTTAACTAAATCCAAAGGGGGGGGGACTAATCTATACTGGCTTGCTACTCATTTTGGGCTATTTCCAGTGGGAGGCCATTTTTGCGATTCCTTCCATTTTTTTCGAACATCACTCCCCTTTTCCCTTCCTATGGTTTATCAGTATAATGATATCCGTTATCTCGTAAATTGTTTGTTCTATCATATTTATCAATAAAAACGTAAACTGCAATAGAAAGGCCATTATGAGAGAGTTTAAGAAATATCATGACCTTAAATATTTCACTTGAACTTCATTCGCCATTTAATATTTTTGCGAATTTTTTTAGATGCTAGCGCTAAAGAATCGGATTTTTCATTAGCTTTTTCCATTGCTATATTTCGTTTTTGTCTGATAAATCTAATTCATACCATGCATAAATTCACGTTTTAACTAAAAAAAAAATTAACATCATCTATCGGGATATTACCCGATTGATGATGTTATTTATTTTAGTTTTAACGCTAAATTTATGCATGGTTCAATCATTCTCAGAAAATTGAAATATAGCAATGGAAAGCTCATTAAATTCCATACACCGCTTTCTATTGATAGTGTTTTTGCATGGTAAAAATTCTTCACGCAAAATATCAAATTGCGGATGATTTTTTAGTGAAAATCTAAGTTTCATGGCATATTTCTTCAAGTCTCTAAATGGGAATTGCTTTAGTGTTATTTTATAGTTTTTATTGATTAAGATTATAGAACCCAAAACATTCAACGAAGATACCGTTGTATCATTTATACGGATATTCCCATAGTCCTAACTTGTATTCCATGGAACATCGTTTTTAACCTTGCCGATACGATTGATTGATGTTTTTATGTTTTTAGTGTTAACGCTAATTTTTTAGGGCATGTGGTCAGTCCTTTATCCCATTATCAGAAAAACGAAATATCCAATGGAAAGCTTAATGACACCCCGCTTCCTTTTCTATTGCTAGCATCTAAATGTTTTTCTCGCAAAATATTAATGGCGAAGAGTTTTTAAAGTTATTGAGTTTAATAATATATGCGGTCATGCATTTTCTTCCGTTTGTCTCAATACAATGGCCATTTTTTCTTTAGTGGTATTTACTGTTTTTTATTTGAATAATATTATAGAACCAACAGTTTACGAAGATAACGGTATATCAATATATACTGATAAAAACCTTATGAAAAGGGAAATAGGGTGATGTAAAAAATGGCAGGAATCGCAAAACTGGCCTTCCACTGGCCATGTGGCCGGGTTTTGGCGCGGGGCACGCGTAGCAAGTCCAGTATAGAAGAATCTTTGACTAATACCTAACAATCATGAAATCGGGTATTATTTTTCCCGATTGTGAGTTATGTATTTAGTTAACGCTAATTTATGCATGCTGCTATTTCATTATCGATACGAAATATATCATGGAAAGCTAATAAAATTCCGCTCCTATTAATATTCTCCCATGCAAAATGTTTTCGAGCAACATATTAAATTGGGGAGCTGCGCGGTTGAATGCATATTTCTTGAGAGTCCTCAATAATGGCCCTTTCCTTTATGTGTTTTAACGGTTATTTTCTTTGATAATGTTATAGAACAAACCATGTTTCCGAAAATAACAGTATATCTTTTTATTACTGCTAAAACATATATTAGTAGGGGAAACGTCCATAAGCTGGCAACACGCGGGCGCAAGTGAGTTTTGTTGGTCCCTCCAGCTTCGCTCCCCGGACGGGCGGACATTTGGCTTCAAGACGGCGGCATTTGACCTTGAAGACGGCGGGGCAATTTTTTGGCCTTGAAGACGCTAGAATTCGTGACGTCAGTGCAGACACCTATAAAAGAATGATACATCTATGAACAAGCTCCATTATAGATAGACGTGGGCGCTACTATTTTGCATTCAGAACATGAAAAAAGGGGTTAAATCACAATACCTAGAAGCACCACAAATTCATTATTGATGATAGAGTATTCATCCAAACCCCCTTTCTCATACGTGGTCCCAAACGAAACAGTCATCTAACTACCACGCGTTGTAGGCCTATAATTAATTATTTGACATCACGATAATAAGGATAGGTACATCTTCTAATGTTAAGTGTGACGGTGATTTTACGAGGCGAAATTAAGGTTAATGTTTGGGTGAACATATCCCTTTTTATGTATTTGATGTTCGCTTAATCATGTGGGTATGGTCCTTTTGCTGGGCTCCGTGAGGTTTTTTTTTTTTACCTGCCGCATTAACCACAACTGACCCCCCTGACCCTGGCAACCACCTCAATTATATAACCTTAACAGTCTAAAACATTTTACCAATACGTGGTTTTTTCTTTCTACTTTTAGTAACATTGGTATTATTTGAGATTTATAATTGAAGATCTTTGATTTTCCTTCTTTAAGTACGATATTAGCTTTTCTTATAAGTAGATCTGCAAAGGGAGCTACTTGCTTCTTCCAACCCTTTCACACCCTTTGTGTTAGTAATTCAACTAACACTGGGCATTACTCTTGTATGATTTGGTTGTATATATATTCTGGATCTATTTATCAAGCCTTGCCTTTTTCATCAAAGTTAATGACATCTGCCTGTAGAAAAGATATAGTGTTATATATCGATATAGCGATATATGATATATTATATATAGCCAAGAACTTGGAACTAAAATACATTGAATGTATTTTAAATACTAAATCATGGGAGAAATGTATTTTGTTTTTAAATACTAAAATACGAAATTCCATTTTTACGAATGTAATTTTTAATACTTAAAATACTAAATAATCAATTGTATTTAAATACATTTTGGTAAATAACATTTTATATACACACAAATTTTAACATGTCCCGAAAAATGATTTTCCTTAGGATTTCCTTAAATTTTTGGGGTTTTCCCTTCGAAAATGTCCTTCTCAGGCCCTCATTTTCCTTGAAATCAGGGACATTTTCCTTGCCATGTGGACGCTGGTTCACTGTTAACATTCAGGCTTGCCCAAGAAGTTGCGCGGGTTTTGAATGGCCATTTAACTTGATAAAAAGTATTTAAATTTTATATTAAATTTATTTAAATACACATGTATTTTAAATCTCATAAAAGTATTTAAATACCGTTTTTAATACATGACAACCAATGTATTTATAATAACCTTTTTCTAAAATCAAAAATGTTATTTTAAAGACGTATTAATTACTGCCCAGCCTCTGTATATACGATGATATAACCGTTTAATTATTTTTACACAAAATCAACAAAAAACTGCCGGCTGATGACGTGATGTTGTGTCGTTTGAAAAGGTTTCCAATAAAGTTTAATCTTCAAGTCACTATAATTTGATCGTAAACCTCCATAAGTTTTTTGGTAGACTTTCTTCATACCCTGTTTGAAGTAATGCTCATATGTAATAATTAACTACTCCTGTACTTTCGTTTTCCCAATGGCTGGTGAACTCAGATTTAAGCCTAATCAGTCCATAGTGTTTAGTTATTGGTGGAAAAAACAAGAAAAAAAAATTGATAATAATGGTGATGAGAGTTGGCTGTAAATCGCACCCTATCTAGAAGATACCGACATTAAGGCCCCATCGTTAATACAAAGAACGAGATTCCTCGGGTTATTTTGCATTTCCAGTACCGTTGCTATTGATCTTAAGAAGGCTGCCTGACATTAACAAATTTTTTCCTTCATTGTCATCCCGCACGTCCTAGGCGCCCAGGACCCGAAACAAGTAACGTAACTCGCACGTGTCTCACCGTCCATGATCGTTTTCTTCTTGCCATCCTCGTTTTTAATTGGTGTGGCTACCAGGCTTTGAGTAATACATTGGCCTTGGGTCAATTTACAATTACAATACAATTACCAATTACCAATTAAACATTACAAGGAAATGATTTCTTTTAATTAACAATTACAATTACTCGATTTTAATTCAAAATTAACAATTTACAATTACAGCAAAGCTAGAGTGTTTCAATTACATTTTGTCATAAAGTATTAAACTTGGAACTAATTTGCCTGATTATTATATATATATATATAATATATATATTATATATATATTATATATATATATATAATATAATAATATTTATAATATATCACCATAACATACATCATACAGAACATACATACATACATACATACATACTAACATCCATACATACATACATACCATAACATAAATACATACATACAATACATACCACATACATACATAGCATATATATATATCTATACAATAGATCTATCCATAACATATATATACAGATACTGTATATATTAATATATATATATATATATATTATATTATACTATAATAATAATAATATATATAATACTACACACATACATACATACATACATACATCCATACATACATACATACATACATACATTAACATACATACATACTACATAACATACATACCATACCACATTATGTATGTATGGTATTGTTATGGTCTGTATGTAATGTATGTATGTATGTAAGTCTGTATGTAGGTATGTATGTATGTATGTTATGTATGTATGTAATGTATGTATTATGTATGTAATGTATGTATATATATAATATATATATAATATATATATATATATATATATATATATATTTAATATATATATACAGTTATCTGGTTATATATATGTGTGTATATATATATGTAAATCTATGTATATATATAATGTATGGTATGTAATGTAATGTAATGGTAGTAGTAAATGTTATGTATGTTGTCTGTATGTATGTATGTAAATGTATGTATGTATGTATGTATGTATGATGTATGTATGTAATGTATGTTTAATGTGTATTAATATAATTATATTATCTATAATATATATATATATATTATATATATGATTATAGATATATATAATTAATAATTATATCAATTAATCAAGCATTAGTTGTTGTTTTCAGTTTAATAATAATGAAAAAAATGTAATGAACACTAGGCTTTGCTGTAATTTGGTAATTGGGTAATTTTGAAATTAAAATAGAGTATTGTAATTGTACTTAAAAGAATCATTCCTTTTAATTTGTAATTGTAATTGTAATTGTAATTTGTACAATTGTAATTGACCCCAAGCCAATGTTTATACTCCAAGCCTGGTAGCCCACACAATTAACAACGAGGAATGGGCAAAAGAACGATCAATGACGGTGAGCACAAGTGCGAGTACAGTACTGTGTTTTCGTCCTGGGCCGCCCTAGGAAGTGCGGATGACAATGAGAGGAAATTTGTTTAATGTCAGCAGCTTTATAGAATCAATAGCAACGGTACTGAAAGCAAAACCCCGAAGGAAATCTCTGTCTTTATTAACGATGAGCCTTAAAATGTCGTTATCTTCTATTATAGGGCGTCACACGCCCCAACTATCTCATCACCATATTCATTTTTTTCTTTGTTTTTTTTCCCACCAATTAACTAACCACCTCGTGGAACTGATTTAGGCTTTAAAATCTGAGTTCACAGCCCATTTGGAAACGAACGTACATTGAAGTAGTAAAATATTACATATGAGCATTTACTTTCAAACAGGGTTTCTGAAGAAATTTATCCAAAACTTATGGGGTTACTATCAATTTATAGTGACTTTGAAAGATTAACTTTAATTGGAACTTTTTCACACGACAAAACATCATTCATCACGGCAGTTTTGTGTTGAATTTTTTGATGTATAAATTACGGTAGAATCTCGTTAATATACAAGAGCTGGGCCAGTATTTAAATTACGTTATTTAAAATACTTTTTGTATTTAGAAATGTATTATAAATCATTGGTTGTCAGGTTTTAAATACAGTATTTAAATACTTTATGAATTATTTAAATCATTTGTCATTTAAATACATTTAATATCAATTTTTTAAATACTTTTTTTATCATTAATTTGGCCATACACCCGCCCAACTAAATCTGGCAAGCCTGAATGTGTTACAGTGGAACCAGCGTTTTTTTTTCCACTGGGCAAGGAAATGCCCCTGATTCAAGGGACATTTCTAGGCCTGAGAAGGACATTTTCCTAAGGAAACCCCCAAAATTTAAGGAAATCCTAAGGAATTCATTTTTTTTCGGACATGTTAAAATTTGTGTGTATATACAATGTTTATTTACAAATGTAATTGTAAAAACTACAAATTGGGGATGTATTTTAGTAAAATTTTAGTAATTTAATACATTCGTAAAATGGTAAGTTAGTATTTTTAGTATTTAAATACATTCTCCCATGTATGTCGTATTTAAATACAGTCAATGTAGTTAGTGCCCAGTTCTGGCTATATTAATTACATATATCGCTATAAATCGCTATTAAATATAAACACTATAAATCTTTTTCTACAGCAGATGTCCCATTAACTTTGATTAAAAGGCAAGGCTGATAAATGAATCAGAATATATCTACAACCTATCTATACAAGAGTAACTGTCAGTGTTGTTGAATTTACTAACAAAAGGTGTGAAGGAAGCAAGGTAGCTATCCAACCCTTGCAGATATTACTTATAGAACAGCTAATATCGTACTTAAAGGAAGGATAAATTTCAAGATCTTCAATTATACATCTCCAAAATAACTACAATGGTACTACAGTAGAAGTACACGTAATTGGTTTAATGTTTTTTAGACTGTTTAGGTTATATACTTTGAGTTGCCAGGTCCCCAGGGTCAGTTTTGTTGGTAATGCGGCGTAAAAAAAAAAAACCTCACGGAGCAGCCAAGACCAATCCCCACATTGATTAGCGAACATCAATACATAAAGGGATTATTTTTCCACAACATTACTTCTATTTCGCCTCGTAAATCCCGTCACACTCACCATTTAGACCGATGTACGTCCTTATTTCGTGATGTCCAAAATATTCCATTATAGCCCCACGCGTGGTTATGTACTATGTTTCGGTTACCACGTATTAGAAAGGGTTTTTGGATGAAATACTCCTCTCATCAATAATGAATTTTGTGGTGCTCTAATGTATGTGGCTCAACCCCTTTTTTTCCCAATGTCTGCATGCAAAATAGTAAGCGCACGTGTGCCCCTTATCTAAATGGAGCCTTGGGTCTAATTTTATCATTGTTTTTTAGGTGTTCCCGTGCACTGACGTCACGATCTAGCCGTCCCCCCTTCAAGCCAAATGCCCGCCCGTTACCCCCCCCCCACCTTTCACGTCAATGCCGCCGTCCCTCAAAGCCCAAATGCCGCCCCCGTCCGGAGCGAGCTGGAGGACCCAACAAATCCACCTTGCCCGCCTGTTTTGCCAGCCTTAATGGTACTTTTTCCCTACCTAATATATGTTTTTTAATTATATCAGTATAAAAGATATCCTGTTTATCTCGGAAATGTTTGTTCTTATAACATTAAGCAATAAATAACCGTAAAACACACCCTAGAAGAAAGGCCAATTATGAGACCCTCTCAGAAATATCATTCCCACCAGCCGCCCAAGCTCCCATTTAATATTTTTTTGCCTCAAAAACCATTTTCATGGAGAATAGTATAGAAAGCGGAATGTTATTAGCTTTCCCATGATATATTTCGTTATCGTGATAAATGAATAGCAAGCATGCATAAATTAGCGTTTAACTAAATACATAACCTCAATCAATCGGAAAAATTTACCCGATTTCATGAGTGTTTTATGTATTTAGGTCCCAAAGAACTTCTCATACTGGACTTGCGTACTCGTGCCCACGCGCCCAACCCCCCATGCCCATGGAGGCCAGTTTTTTTGCGATGCCTGCCATTTTTTTTAACATCACCCTATTTCCTTTCCTAAAGGTTTAATCAGTAAATAGGATATTCCGGTTATCTTCGTAACTGTTTTTTTCTATAATAATTATCAAATAAAAACAGTAAATACACTAAAGAAATGCACATTATGATGAAAAAGTGAAGAAATATGATCGAACCAATATATAATTTTAAACTCAATAACTTTAGAACCCTCCTTCGCCCATTTAATATTTTTGCGAGAAAACCATTTTTAGATGCCTAGCAATAGAAAGGAATCGGGTTTTTCATTGCATTTCCATTGATATATTTGTCATTTTTCTGGATAAATGAATTAACCACCATGCCTAAATTAGCCGTTTAACTAAAAAACATAACATCATCAATCGTAATCGGCAAGTAAAAAACTGTTCCATGAATACCAGTAACATGGCCATATCAGTATTAAAGAACACTGTTTCTCTTCGTGAATGTTTTTGGTTCTATAATTATTAAGCCAATAAAAAACTAATAACATACACTAAAGAAATTCCTATGAGACTCGGGGAGGGGGGGGGGGGGGGAAGAAATACTCATGAACCTTATATTCCTTAAACCCTCATCGCAATTTGATATTTTTGCGTGAGACTTTTTTACATGCACATATCAATAGAAACGGAAATTTAATGAAGCTTTCCCATTGCTATCTTTCATTTTTCTGATAAGTTGAATTAGAAACAGCATAAATTTAGCGTTAACTAATAAATAACCTCATCTCGGTAATATCCCGATAGATGATGTTATTTTTTTTAGTTAAACGCTAATTTATGCATGTTATGATTTTCATTTATCAGAAAACGAAAATATAGCAATTGGAAAGCTAACTGACAAAGCCGCTTTCTTTCTTTGCTAGCAATCTAAAAAAACATTCCGCAATAATTAATGGCGATGATTTCAAAGTGAATATTAGTTCATGCCTATTTCTTAAACTCTCTCATAATGGCCCTTTCTTTATTGCATTTTTAAACTGTTTTTATTGAATAATATTATAGAAACAAACATTTACGAAGATAACGTAATCATATATACTGATAACCATAGGAAGGGAAAGGAGTGATGTTCGACAAATGGGCCAGGAATCGCAAAACTGGCCCTCCACTGACATAGCCCAAAAAATGATAGCAGTCCAGTATAGGAGTAGTCCCTTTTGATTTTAGTTTACGCTAATTTATGCATGGTTTCTAATTTTATTTTATCAGAAATACGAAATATTATCAATGGAAAGCTAATAAAATTCCGCTTATATTGGTATTCCTCCATGCAAAATGTTTTCGAGCAAAAATATTAAATGGGAGCTGGAGTTGGTGGATAATTATTAAGTTCATGCATAAATTTTCTTTGAGAGTCTCATATGGCCCCCTTTCTTGTTAGTGTGGTTTATACGGTTTTTTTTTTTATTTGATATATTATAGTACAAACATTTTAAGGGGGGGGGGGGGGGAAGATCACAGTATAATTCCTTTTATACTGATTAAACATATTATTTTAGTAGGGTAAATGAACCAATCAGGCTGGCAAACATGGGCGGCAAGTGGGAGTTTTTGTTTCGGCCTCCAGCCTTCGCTCCGACGGGCGGACATTTTGGCTTGGAAGCCGCGTCTGTCGCAGCCAACAAGGGCCTGCTGACGTCACGTGCAAGACACCTTTAATTGGCTTGTTTGTTTTCCTTCGCTTTGATATAGTTTGGTCACGTATCCCCGAAGTAGACTTATATATTTCCTGTCATACAAAACCAAAATTATGGATAGTCTTTACAAAACACGATTCATTTGGTAATGTTTGTCATTTGATCTATTGTTCTATTTACCGTTAATAACACTAAAGTCGGTGCTGGTGTATTTTACGCACATATTGTGTAGACATAGTGTGGTAAACTGATGTGTAGAACTTAATCTTAAAGACCTCTTAAAAGGGACATAATTGTTAAAACTTAATTGGTAACTTAGGCGTAATGGCGTGGCGGGAGTTGTGTTTCCCGCCAAAGCGTCAGAAGGCAGTGTAACCGGGACACCTGGGACGCGAGAACATAGTCCGCAGTTGGTGCCTCACTAGGATTAAAGCACCAAATACAGCGTTGTCCCTCCTTCCCACCTTTTGCAACTGCATATAGGAGGCCTAGTGGTGGCTCGGTATAATCCGCCAGGACAACGTTTGTTTTCGAAGTAGGCTACAGACGTCTGTGTCTTAATACTTTACATTTCTACATCCATGGTTTCAGGAAATTAGAAGGGCAATCTGGCGAGTCCTGTGTCATTTTGTGGTCTTCATCTGTATCTGTTTATGGCTTATAAATGAACAATAACAAAAGTATCATCAGAGTGGCGACCTACACTAGAGTTTGCCAAAATTTAGTGTTTATGTTCTGAGTGTCTTCCGCCGTATTCGTCCCGCAAAAAAAAAACGAGTAGCGAAATTTGAAAACTGTATATACTTGCAGATACAAAGCATAAAACAACACGACACAGGGATGGGGGGGGGGGGGTAATGTAATTAATGTTGGTATTTTATCTTTGGGAACAAGCGTTAGATGGCGCGGAGTGTAACATCGACGTGGGCAGGAATCACGTGATCAAGCGAGGTGGCTCGGGACGGAGGAAGTTGTAGGAGAGAGAACCCGACGTCACCACTCCACCACAAGCGAACGGCTGCCCTTTAACTCTGTGCAGCAACACCTACCCGCCCTCCTCAGCAGTGCACCTTGTTAACACTGGGGTTTTTTTTGCTGTCCATTCTTACGTAAATTTCTTAAGTAAAAGAGAAACGCAGTCCCTTGTTTAATTACTGCCACAAGCTTATCGTGCAGCTGGGTGGGACAGGTGAAAAGTTACTTTGATGTAAAAGCTGATTCCGAATGTGATGGAAGCGGCACACCGACTGTGGTGGAGTGGCTTGGAAGAAGCTGGAACTCGTGTGCAAACTCAGAGGCGTCAAGGAATATAGCAAGTGTGATTCCCCTTCGCTTTAACTGGTGGTGCCTTCCGCTGTGTATTTGCAGCTGTCTGAGGCAGTCAGGAAAAAGACAGAACAAAGTGAAAGAGGCGTTTTCGGGCTCCGTTTTGCTGTGGATCCCTACGTAGCCTACGAAAGTTTTATCGGCAGAAACCGCACTGGAGAAAATCCCTGATTGTTCCCTGGCTGAGCTGCGGCCGCCTGGCGTCCCGGTTTTCGGTGGGATGACCGACAAGCTCTGAGCTGTGCCTTTGTGGCCTGGGCGCCCAGAGGACGTCCCGTGCCCAGCTGCTTAGGCTGGTTCCGTATGGAAGCTCTCGATTTGGATCTGAATTCTTGGCGCGGGCGATGGGGCGGTCATCAGGACGAACAATCCCCACGGGTCGTCCGAGGCGTGCCTTGGCGCCACAGCCTACCACGTCCGCTGCAATCCCGCTTGGCTGCTCTTAGTCAAACGATGCCATCCCTGTGGCAGTGGCCCAAAATTCACTCCGCCAGGGACCCTGTTTAATTCGCCACCAGGGAGAAGGGGTGGGTGGTGAAGCAATGCGTTGGTTGAGGTCGGTCTCGGCGTCCGTGGTAAGTTTGCCTACCGGGTGTGGTGGTTGTAGGCACTATGCTCTGCGTGCCCGGGAAACGAGCGTGGGAAGAGTAGGCCATCAGCGCCAGCCTCCTCTCTTGCAGGTCAGTGAGCGAGGCGCTAACCCAGTGGGCTGTGGTGAGGCGTGGAACGGTGTCAATTGTCCGTAATGTGGTGGACAACCGGGGGGGGGGGTGCTTTTCGCGAAGCATTTGTGCCCACGTCCCTCGTGCTTGCAAGGCCGTGGAAGAGGTATCGTCGCATGAACTACCTTGAGCGGGGAGGAGTGGCAGTGGCGAGGTAACAGGCATTGTACGCCTTTCCCCAGCTCAGTGGCGGAGCTTTTTTACCACCAGGGGGTCCCGTTGTGAGTGTGACCTGCAGTAAGCCTCTTGATTTTTGAGTTTTATTCTCGGCTGGATGGTATTAAGGCACCGATGGGGTCACAGTTGGCGCACGATGGTGTGCGTTTTTCGGTGTATAAAAGTCTGAGTTTTCCTGCGCGGCTGCCAACACCGTCCGTAGCTGTTGACGAGCGTGAACCTTTCAGTGCTACAAATATGACCCTGTGACTAATTCTTGGACGGCAGGCCTGTCAATGGTCAGAGGGCAAGGAGCCTGATGTACTAAAGAATCAGGGGTTAGCAGTCCCATACTCGGTACCCCCTGACTCCAGGGACTTGTACGAAGGGAGTTTTAGAAAGTCTTGGATCAAAGAAATGGCTGGCTACTTCCTTAGACGAAAAGTCAATTTCGGTCCCAGCAAGTGTTTATTCCCACTGATGGCGGTGGTACAGCACACAAAAGAAAATGCGTCCCTGTCTGGACTTCAGGGAGCTTCACCACTACATTGACGGTGGGTTTTTCGCCAGGAATCTGACGTGTGGTGCAGACAGACTAAACGAGAGTGGCGCAGACAAGGATGAATGTTGTCTACGGTGAACTTGCGAAAGCTATTTGCAAATTAAGATCCCGACTCTTTGTGGCCGTACCAGACCCGTAATGTTTTTAGAGGCCAGAGTATTGTCGACGCGGCTGGGAATTCGGGCTGAACTTGCTCCGCTATTGGTGGGAAAGGCTGTTACTGATGCGTACTCTTCACAAGACCCAGATGCAAGGAGGGGGACGTCCCAGCATATGTTTGACGACATCCTTGTGACCGAGGACGTTTGTTAAAACCAGCCGTGTGGAGATCCATCTCCGGAACTGTTTGGGTTTAACTATCAAGCCACCTATAAGAGTAGTTTAATGGAGCACGAGTATTGGGACTAAAAGTCCTGGGGGGAGCAGGGAGGTCCTCGTTTGGATGAGAGATAACGAAAGTGGCGAGTTGCCCGAGTGAGATCACGCGGCGGACGTGTTTTTCCTCGTAACTGGCCGGCAAGCTGTGGGCCACTACCCTGTAGTGCGGTTTTGGCTGCGAGTGGGCACGGCGTGTATCAAGAGAAGAGTCAATCACCTCACTGAGAGAAATGGGATGAAGTCCGTTGCCGATGAAGAATTGAGAATATGCGAATGAGAAGAACTCTGGATGAAGTCCAGGAAGAACGACCCAGTGCAAGGACGATTGGGAACGTGAAGAGGTGACAGGCCAGGTTTTGGGTGGACGCCCAGCTCTCTAGCACTCGGTGGCCGCAGTTGAGATCGACGGGCGCGTCATCGAAGACGCCAGTTTGCTGCGTAATGAAGACTCCTGCCACATCAACAGGCTGAGCTGGATGCATGTCATCAAAGGTTTTTGAACCTTGCTTGGCTTGGAAAAAATCAGGAAGTGGAATTTGGATGAACCTGATTCCTCGACAGTACATCGGTGGGATCCACCAGATGTGCCTCTCGGGAAAAGCCGACTCAGACCCAAGGCTGCCCAAGTGAGGATGCTTATTCAGGAGGAGAGTAGGGATTTGTGGCTGTCACTGATCGAGAGTGTTGGCCTCCCAACTGTCAGTCCACCCTCGTGGCCTTCCACCTAACAACAAGGGCTGGCCAGTCTAACACGCGTGCCACAGCGCTGGTTGAAAGGTTCCCCACTACTAACCCGAGCTGTGCAACCTTATGTGCAGCCGCCGTTGAAATGGAACTGGAAAGATCGCAGGATACATAATTTCCGCATGACCTCCAGCGTGAAACTTACTCTTTAATTTTGTGAAAAGAAACCAACCCACCCTCACCTGCCGGCAGGTGCCGCTTGTCGTTCGCCGACTGTGAGGCCTGTGCCAGTACTATCGATCCAAGCGCCCGTGGAAGTGGCGGAGGGAAAGCCTGGATGTGCAGAACGGTATGGCGAGGTTGTAGGATATTACCCCCTGCAGTGGTCGCGTACTTGATTCTGATAGCTGTGGTCCATCGAGGATTTGCCATCTGGCGTCGGCTGAGGTTTTCAAACCAGCGCAAGCAATCATCGAAGCAGCTGGAGCAGTGGTTTTCTGTGAACGTGGGGCCCATAAGGGAATTTGTTAACAGATAATGACACTGCTTTTTCGGCCAGCAGAATGTTTGTCTGAACTTCGCATCTCGGTGGTTGGTGGCCGCTTCGTTTTCACGGGGAAATGTGGCTGAGGTTCTTCCGGAAACGGAACAGTAAAGAGGTGGCCACCGTAACTATAAAAAGTCACATTGCGCAAGGAAGGGTGTTTCTGTAGCGGAAGCAGTGTACCTATACACCTGATGCCCTCCGAGATGACTGGCCGTCGTCAACTCTCCTGCAATATCACTCAATCAATTGGGGGACTTTACGCCGTGGGCGCGGTCGCCTCGCGCCCACCCTACACCGCCACTCCCGGGGGTCACCACGCGCGAGTTTCCCATGCAGGCTCCTTTCCCATACCAAGCAGCTCTCGACACGAAAACATCAACTTGCCCCAGCCACGAGCCTTGTGGGCGCCCCTTGGCTCCTTCACGCCGGAATGTCTCTTACAGTTACAGCCCGAGGAGAAGGATCGTTTTCGGGTAGCGTCCCCACATGCCCATTAGCCGAAGTGTGGCCGCTGACGGACTATGCCAGGTAATAGGCCGCATCGATTCAGGTCCCTCACGGTACAATCGCTGATTTGCAACGATAATCATCCCAGCGATTACCCATAATTCTGGCGAAGGACACCTTATTACCACAGGCATTGATTCGTCCTCTTTCAAGTCACTATTATATTGTCCATGTCTCACAACCATAGATAAGACAGGGATTCACAAGGCGACTTTGAATATCCGGATCTTTTGTCCCTTCCGCACAGGTAACCGACAACGCCATACTTCCCGCCTTGAGCGAGTCCATAACACGTGGGCTATGCCATCCCCGTAAGACTTCTTGACGTGGGACCCGCTGTCCATTATGGCTGCGCTACCAGGTATGTAAAAACTTTTCCCAGGATCTCATGTCCTGCCAACACGCATGGAACAGACTGTAACTGCTTTCATCCCTAGTAAGTCCTCCAAAACACCTGGACCTTGATCTTGAGCCAGGAGCCCCTCAAGTCCCCAAAGCTCTTGCCTCCTCTGCAAGCCGCCTCGAGAGCCATCACCAGACCTCCACGGACTCAGCAAGATTACTGCCAATCATCGGAAAAAAACAAGATCAGTGATCGGGTGTTGCCACGGATGCCCCACAATCACTTTGATCTAAACCTTGTCCAATACCCAGCCCTACAGCTTTTTGAAAGGAGAGGCAAGGACGTCCCCTTGCCCACCCCTGTATTCACAGGAAAGAAGTGGATACCCCTGCCCCCCCTTTCACAGCACTTCAGTCCCAGAATACAGCCCAGATATCAAACCAATAGTCCTTCGGGAACCCCTCGAATCGCAGAAGATCCCAAAGTGCTCACGATGCCGAGTCAAACGCCTTTTGGATCAACATAGGCTGCAAACCCCGTCGAAAAACAAATCGGCGTTCCCCCCGGACACGAAGCGCTAGGTACGGGTCCGTTGTTGATTTTCCAGGCGTGAAACCCCGACTGTGAGGTCTCTGAGTTTACCAGGACTGCGAATCGTGCAGCAATAGATGGGAAGCACCTTGCTGGTACGCTGAGCATGTAAAACCGCGGGAAATTGTTGCAGGGCCGCCCGGGCCCCTTTCCCTTTTCCCGTAGAGACGACCACGTAGGGACGCCGTAACAAAAATTCTTTTCTCAACTTTGACATGCCAATTTTTTATGTAAAAAGAATTCTAAGACATTTTACTCCCTTTATTTTTGATTTTTACAATTCTTTCTATGCAAAATCGCACTTTTTATTGAACCCCCTTTTGAATAAGCTTAAATGAGTAGCAGTGTCCGGTTGGTTCCTTTTATTGAATCATGCACCCAAAATTTAGTTCCAAAAGACTAGCGTGGTAAGCTCTTCTGATCATTGGGTTTATCAGGGACTACATACAGTGTCACAGCCGTGGCGCACCGGGGGGGCTAAGGGGGCTTACCCCCCCAAATCAAAGGGTTAGCCCCCAAAAAAATTAGCCAGGGTAAGGCAGGGGTGGCGGGGAACACGGGCGGGAGCAGGTTAACACGTGGTGGCAGGAAAACAGTGGGAGCCAGGGGAAGGCGGGGGGGCCAGGGGAAAGGGAGTGGGAGGGAGGGTAACACAGGACGGGAGGCATGTTAACACAGTGGTGGCAGGTAAAGGCAGTGGGAGCCCGGGGGAAGGCAATGGGAGCCAGGTAAGGAGTGGGGGCCCCCGGGGAAGGTAGTGGGGGGAGGGGAACACAGACGGGAGGAGTTAACACAGGGTAGGAGGTAAAGGCAGTAGGAGCCAGGGTAAGCAGGGGAGGAGGGCAA
>JACEEZ010008439.1:25000-41648 GCA_016584305.1 Chionoecetes opilio | reverse complement strand
CGTTGTTTTGGTTTTTTTGGCCCCCCATTTTTTTCAATTTTGGGTTTACGCCCCGTATACCGTAAGTCATGTAGATTATGAGGAACCTTTAAAAGGCGGAAACCCGGGTTTTCCAGAATGGAACCGGTTTCCAGCCATCGTGGCGGAAACCGTCGGAACCGGTTCCAGAACCGGTTCCGGCCCAGCCCTAATGGCAGTGGGGGGAGCTTAAATAATATAATTATACTTCCAAGGGGGACCAAAAAATACCCTTATCTCCCCACAAGAAAGAGTCAAGAGAAGAAGAAGACAAAAAGGAAGTAACAAGACTGCCCTTCCCCCCATGACTGGGAGAGCACTAGGAGAGAGCTGAGAGGCAGGGGCCCCAGTGAGGGGGGACCCGTGTGGGTGTGATGTAGAGAGGGGAAGGGAGGGAAAAATGAAAGCCCTAGTTTTGCTTCCCTCCCAACAGGTGACTGTGTGGGAAAACCCCCGGAACCCAGGTTTTCACCCAGCCTCGGGGCTGACTCCCAACTAAGTTCGTTCAAGATCCACGAGGAGGAATGAAATTTGTCCGTCCAGGCCAGCCCGGGTCGTCGCACACAACATAAACGTGTAAAGGTGGGGAGTTTGAGTTAGTTTTCAAAGTTAGAGGGGATAAGGGTATCGTAGCTAGATAGGTTGCGGGTGGGAGCAGCGGTGCACAGGCGAATGCTTAAGTAGTTAGAAGGATAAGTGTGTCGTGAGGTTTTAAATGGTGAGCCATGTGAGATCCGTTAGGGGACGGAAGATCGGGCATGGCACTAGTCAAAAGGGGCAGAAGTGGGAAATCTTGAAGAAAGGGGAAGGGGAAAGTACGAGCCCGGGAGATGCGGATCGTGTATGGGGTGGTGAAAAAAAGAGCAGGACAGTGCCCGCTAGTTGTGAAAAAGTCCGGAAAGGACAGGGGCTTGCAGTGCGATAGCTGCAAAGGTGGTGACAGTCCCTTGAGGGATGCGGCCAGAGCTTTATAAAGAGTCCAGGGCACAAAGGAATGGGTTCTGTGGGAAGTGTAGAAAGAGGTAATAAGGATATAAAGAGACCCAAAAGTGAAGGTGGGGGAAGGGGCGAGGACTAGGGAACTAGAACAGTGAAAGGGGTGAACTAAGGGGGCAAAGGATGGATAAACCCCTGGAGGGGGATTATAAAAACCTCAAAAAGTAAGAAACTGGAGGCAGAAAGGGCAGGAAGGGAAAGAGCAGGGCTTGGGGGCCAGACCCACCAGGGGCCTGGGGATGAGGGCTGCTTCGTTAGGCGCGCCAAAGCAGGCGCCCAAGGAGAGGAGATTTGGGGGAGCTGCAGCGGTGGAAGATGTCGTACAGGGGGGTTTAGGGATTTTGGGTGTGGGTGAGGCTAGGGGAGCTGCAGCGGAGGAAAAGTCGAAGTAGGGCGGCCTAGGGGGGCTGTTGAGGGTGTGGGTGGGGAGGGGGGACCTCCCCCCTCCTCACCCTGCCAGTTGAGGCCATGAAGCGTGGGTAGGCTGGTCGATCCCCCCCCCCATCGTTTTTTGCCTTACGGCAGCTAAAGTGCTGAGGGCGTGGTTGAGGGGGGGGACCTGATGCCCCGCCTCCCGGTGGGGCTGTGGCCGCTACACCCCCAGTGGGGGAGATGAGGTAGTGGAGTTCCCAAAAACCCGGGGGGGGGCGGGATGATAGAACAACGGGGGGCAACCGCAGGGCAAGAAGGGGCCCCCATACTGTGTTAGGGGGCATAGGGTAAAGAATGTTAGGGGGGACACGTGGCTATGGAGACCAGAAGAGTGGGTGGTTACCCTGATGGCAAGGGTATGGGGGATGTTTGAAGGGGGTAGGGGCAGGTGAATGGTGTACGGGAAAGGGGAATGGTGATAAGCGGGGGGGGAAACAGCCTTAGGAGATTAGGCCCCGAGCAACGGTGGGCAAGGTGTGGGTCCCTTTAAAGGATATAAAAAAGGACAGGAAGAAAGTACGAGGGCGTGGTGGGGAATCATGAGGCGACCTCGGGAAAAGCAGGGTATGAGGAAAGAACGCGAAACAAAAAGCGACTCCAAGAGGAGGTTGTAAGAATAAAAGCAAGTGCAGTAGGACCGGGGCCTTGGAGTAAGCTTCATAGACCTGGACGGTGCACCCCCCACAGGGGTTTTTTGGGGGAGCCCAAAGTGCCCTAAACTGGGAAGGAGAGAGGCGGATGGTGGGGGAATGTTGAGTGGAACGCGCGCTGAGAGACTCTGCAAGTTGGGGGGAAAAGAGGGTGACAAATGCGAATGAGGACTTTTGAAAAAAAAGGGAAGTGAGGGGGCTGTGTGAATGTTAGAGGATGGAATGTTGAAAAAAGGGAAAAGACCTCAGCGAGAAAGAATGAAGGGAACTTGACATTTGGTTGCAGAAACACAAATGAGGAGAGAATTAAAATTAGATTGAGACTACATAGATCGGCAAGGGTAGAAGTAAGACCCAAAAAAAGGGTGGGGGAGGGGAGTACTTGTGAGGCAGGAACGGGTATAGAGTAGGGGAGCTAGATGTAGGAGGGTGTAAATGGGGGGGTGGGGATATCATGGCAGCACGTCTGGAATATAAGGTGCGAAAGGGAAGAAAAAGGGATCTTGGTGATAGTGTGTTCATGACAGTGGAAGGAAACAGGAGCGAGAGCCGAGAATAAAAAGGAAGTATAGAATTTGCAAAGGTTTGTAGAACAGAATAGAAGTGAAAAGTGATGTGATGGGAGACATGAATGGTCACATTGGTGTTTTAGGAGAGGAAGTAAATGGAAAGGGCCAATTGCTGCTTGACTTTGCAGAGGAGAATAAATTAAAATTTTGAAGGGGACCCTGGCTAAGGAAGATGACCTGGAGTGGAAGGGGAATGAATCTGCCATTGACTTTATTTTTTAGTAAACCCGGAAAGGGCTAGAGAACGGGTAGAAGTATGGGGTGGATGAGGAAAGGAAAAAGACGTAGCGAGTGACCATAACGTATGGTAAGGAGTATGGTTTTTGAAGGAAAAAAAAAAAGGAACGTGAAGAGGAGGGAAGGACTTTGGGAAAACTAGAGATGAGACTGGGTTTATTTCAGAGAAGTGGTGAGTAATGAGGCGGAAGTGGGAAGAATGGTTTGAGGGCGAGAGAGGTGTGGATGGATGAATGAGGATTTTTAAAGGGAAGCAACAAAGTGGCAGAAGAAGCATAGGCAGAACAAGAAGAGAGCAAATGGCAGGAAAAGAAAGGTTGGTGGAACAATGAGATCGACAAGGCCGGAAAAAAAGGAAAAAACATAAAATAGGAAGTGTAGGAGTTAAAAGAATAGGTAAACAGTGAACTAAAAATAGAGATAAAGGGCATGGGAAGAGAAAGAGTAAGCAAAAGGAGGTGAAATGCTTGGTGAGGAAGGCAAGAGTGAAGAAGAGAGAAAAGTGATCAGAGAATTTAGGGAAAAAGGTGAGGAAGGAGGTAGGGAATGGTATAAGTTTTGAGGGAGAAAGAGTAAGATACAGGAAATGTAAAGAATAGTGGTGAATGGCGGGTCACAAGGGGAAAAAAAAAGGAAAGGGCCAGAGCTGTAGAAGATTTCGGGAAAAGATATGGAGGTGTGAATGAGCCTATAGTGACTTAGGGAACGTCACCTTAGGAGGAAAATAGAGGAAATGATGGATGAAAAAATTAGAATGGATGAGATTGAAGGGTATTTAAGAAAACTGAAAAAAGGAAAGGCCCCTGGAATGGACGGTTCCCAAATGAATTGTATAGAGAGGGAGGTGAGGGAGAAAATTGAGGGAATGATGGGGTTTTTTGGCTAATGGAGAAGGAAAGGGTGCCTGGTGCCTGAATGAAGTAAGTGAACTCATAAAAGGGAGGACCAAATAGGGAAGGAGATTAAAAAACAGGCCAAAATAGCGGTATGTGACACGGTATGTAAGATTTTCTGGGGTGTACTGAAAAAAAGACTGGGTGAAGTTGTGGAAAGAAAAAAAGGTGAGGGGTGAAGAGCAAATGGATTCAGAAAAGAAGGAGAGGTGAGGCAATATGTTTGTAGTGAATGAATGATTGAGAGAAAAAGGAAGGGGGGAAGAAAGAAATATCTAGCCTTTTAGATTTTGGGAAAAAGCGTATGACAAGGGGATGGGGGTTGAAAGATTGGGGCTTAGGTAAAAGGTTGAAAAATTAAGATTTGGGGATAAAAAACACAGGCCCAATTTCAGTAGGGGGACCTCGAGGGAGGGTGAATAGAAAGAGAGGAGAAAGAAGGGCTGTGCCCTTTTCTCCTCTACTTTTGGTTTAAAATTTAGGAAAAAGGGCCCCTGAGAGTGAAGGTACAGGTCTGGGTGTGAAAATTGGAGATAAAGTGTTGAGGTCTGATGTTGCAATGAGTGGTTCCTTATGCCCCTAACACAAGAGTGCGAAGCTGGGGACTGAGTATGGGAGGGGACTTCAAGTTGGCTCAGTAAGGAAAAGAGCAGTGTTGGTGGTGAATGGGGGATGCTCTGATGATGAAGGATTTGGATGGTGGGGGGAATGAAATAAAGAGAACGAAAGATACAAGTACGGGGTTTTTGGTTTTGGATGAAAAGGCGTGGAAAACGAAACGAGAGGTAGCTAGACCCAAACCCAGGGGTTTGGGAAGGCTAGGCAGTGTGGCAAGTGTGGGGCCCAAAACAAGTATGAAGTGGTGAGAGGACTATGGAGGTGTGCGCCCCTAGCATTTTAGGGCCTGGAAAAAGGGTGGGGTCTAGAAGGAGTTGGACAGATTGGAAGAACACAAAACAAAGCAGGCAAAATAGCATTAGGACCCAAAATAAAATTGTGGCGGGGAACGATTAGAGGAGACATGGGTGGAGCACTTTCAGAGAGAGGATACAAAGGCAGGACAGGTACAGAGCTAGACTGCAAGAATGGGACAGCAAATGGGCAAGAAAGGGTTTTGGGACGGAATATGTATGGGAAGTGGATGAAAGACTCGTAAAAGTGGAAAGATGGAAGGGTGAACTGGGAATTTTTTGTGACAGGGTGTGAGACATGGGAGTTGGCTGTATGCAAAAAGGAAATAAAAAGGAATGGAAGAGAAGGGAAAAAAGAATGGCTGGGGGAATGGTGAAAATAAAACATGGAATGGTACGGGAGAAAGGCCCAACCCAGGGTTGAAAGGTTCTTGATGGTGGATGGAGGGGCCTATCTTCAGGCCAGGACAAAGTCGCTGGGGGGTAAATATGTATGACAGATGGAAGAATGGGGCAGCAAGGTGTGTGAGATGGTGTGAAGGAGGGGATGAAAACCGTGGAGCCTTGATGCGGGAAATGTGAAGGGTAGAGTATGCTAGGACACAGATGTTGGAGGTAGTGGTAGGAGAGGCCCGGAGTGGAAGAATGGCGAGGATGAGAGACAGGAGAGTGGAGATGGAGTACCTGCTGGGGGTTTTGGGGCGGTGGAGGAGTGACGCGGTGATTTAGAGTGTAAAAAGAATTTTGGAGAACCTTGGAGAGCACGTAGGAGAGAGAAGGGCAGGGGCCCCTCAGTGATGGGGGGGCCCCGTATGAAAAAGTGATCAGAAGGGAAGGGGGGGAAAAAAAAATCCCTAGTTTTGTTCCCTTTTGCTTTTCCCAACAGATAATTGTGGGGAACGCCCCGGGCCAAAAGGCTTCACTGACAGCATCTGGGGTGACTCCCAAAAACAGATCAATCAAGATCAAGATCAAGTCAATGGAATTCGGGAGAATATTGCTGAAAAAAACCCAAAGGTAAAAGAGAAATGAAAAAACACGTTAGTTCACATATAAGGATGTTTATTGGTGAGGCAAGGGAAAGTTTATAAACATTTAAAAAGACAAACAAACAAGCAAGTGGGGTGAGTGATTCAGCAAAAAACTCAAAAAGACCAGAGCAACTAGACGCAAGGACAATTTTAATTATGTATGACGTCAGGAGGAAATTCGACGGGTATGAACTTCAAATCAGAAAGGAAAACGAAAAGTGACAGAATGGTGTTTAGTGAAATATGTAATGGATTGGGCTGTGTTATATAGGATCTAACCCATCAAAAGAATTGGAAGATAAAGGACTGGTTATGACAAAAAGGGGGCAATAAGAGCCAGGCCCCTACTTGTGAAATAAAAAGTGGACTGAAAGAAAGGATCGAGAAATGGATTTTGGTTAAAGCAGCAAAAAAAGGGTGTACAGACACGTTGGGGGTGGCCCCAGACATGTCAAAGGAGGAGCATACAATACAAGGACACTGAGGGAGGAAGCAAAAGCAAAAATGAAGTGAAAAGAACACAGAAATTTTTACATAATCAGGGGAAACCTTGGGGGCGCGAATACTAAGAGTGAAGAGGAGAGAGGTGAACCCGGAGCCCAAAACAGCAGAGGAATGCGGAGAAGGAGGGGCCACACGCCCAACGGAACTAGCCGGAAAACAAAAACTTGAGGAACGAGGACAGACAAAAAACCCACCCGGGGAGAGAATAATGAAGTTTTGGGTGTATAAAATGTGAGGGGTTGGGGTGTTGGGAAAATATGAGGGGGTGTATGCAAGGAATTGAGGGGGAATGGAAATTCGAACTAGTTGGGGGACTGAAACCCATTTAAGAGCGATGTACGAAAGCATATAGTGAATGAGATATTGAAAAAAAGGGCGAAAGAAAACAAGAGAAACTAGGAGGAGGGGGTTTCCTTCCTTCATAGGAAGGAAGGAAACCTTAAAGGATGAGATAGACTGGGTAATAGTGCTATGAGTGAGGATGTTCTCGAGAGTAGAAGTTTGGGTCAGAACGACAAGGAAAAAAAAATTTATAGTGATTGTGGATAATGACGGGTTTAGGGTGATAGAGAGGGAGAAGAATGAAGAAGTACAACATTATAAAAGATTTTTAGAGACCATGCCGGAGAGAGGTGATGGTTTGGGTGATAGAAAGCAATCTGGGGATGTAGGAGGCAAATAAATCAAAAAAGGGGAAATGCTGCTAATTTAAGATGATTTTGGGGTTTGAAAACCTGAAAGAGACTGTGGCGAGGGTCGAGTGACGTGGAATCAAGAAACCCAAAAGAGTGCAATTTTTATGTGTTTTGGGGAATGGCAAATGGAGAGAATGTTGCTGGAAAAAAAGTGGATAGATGAAGAGGGGGAAAAATTTATATTTTGTCTGATCTAATATGCTTTTAGTGGAATGTATGAGGGGGGAATAAAAGTGAGCCAAAAATAAGGACGGGGAAAAAACAAAGGAGGTTGAGAGATGCAAAAGGGAAAATTTTTAAGTGTGTCTGAGGAGATGGGGACAGAGAAAGAGTAAGGAGGTGAATGAGCAAAGAGAGACTAACGGAAAATGTGAGGGGGCGCGCACTTAAAAAAAAAAGGGTTTTTTAGAACAAATGGAAAAAAAAAGAGTGAATAAACCATGGTGGAAAGGAATGAGGGGTATTTGAGAGGCAAGGAAGGAACAAAAGGTTAAACAAGAAATGAGAGGCTTAAAGAAAAAGGGCAAGAAAGTGAAGAAGCGGAGGTAAACCAAATGCATGGCAGAATATGTGGGAAAAAGCAGCGACAACAAAAAGAAAGATAAGAGATGCGAAGTTATGTGTGACAGGAGTAAAAATCCGTCCCTAAAGAGAAAGGACTTGCAGGTGGGCGTGAGGGTACAGATTCAGAGAGGGGAAAAGATGGCTGGGAATGAAAATGTGAAAACCTTTAAAGTAAATGGAATGTGTAACGATGAGACAAAAATCAAAAAGGTTAAAAAAACTTTTGGGAAGACATAGGAGGCCCTGGGTGAAACTTTTACGTAAGACCAGAATGTATAACGTTGGAAAAAAAGAGCGGAAGAGTTTAAGAATGGATTAGCAGGATGAAGTAGAGAAGTGTGTAAGGAGGCAAAAGAATGAAAAGCGAGGCCCCCGGAGAAATACCCTATAGATGTAAAAAGAATGGGGGGTGAGGTGGTGTTGACGAAAGATACCTTTTTAAAAACCGTGTGTGGGAAGAAAAAAGGGTGCCTAGAAAAAAGGGAAAGAATGTAGATTACCCTATTGCTAAAGGAGGATACAAGGTAAGAGTGAATTGAAGAACTATAGACCCAAAAGCCCTAAAAATACAGTAGGTAAAGTTTTAGTGCAAAATGTTGAAGGAAAAGGGTTTTGTAAAGGTTGGAGAGAGCTATGGTGTTAGGTGAGGAGCAAAAGGTTTTTCGAGTGGATAGGGGGCAGAGGACAACAGTTTGTGGTGAATGAAATAATTGAAAAGAAAGGGGAAAGGGGGGGAAAGACACTGTACCTTTTGGGGTTCCCAGACATTGAGAAAGCCTATGATAGAGTAAACAGAGAAATGTTAGCAAGGGTTTTTTAAAGGTTGGGTTGAGCCAAAAGATAGTGAAAATATGGAAGCATGTATGAAGACACTAGAGCAAAAATAGGGAGGGAGTATAGAAACAGAATTGGGGGAGGAGTGAGAGAGGTGTTAGGCAAAGGGTGCCTCTGCCCCAACCCCGTTTTTCTGTTACTGAGGAATGGCAGTAAGGATGAGAAAAATGGATGCAGGAGGAGAGTAGGAAAGGACAAAATAAAATTGTTAATGTATGCAGATGATATGGTAGTTTTGATGAGTCGGCCGAGGAAACCCCGAGCCCGTTAGTGTGGTGAATGGTATGGGGGAGACTTTTGGGTAAAATTTAGCCTGAGAAAAGTAAAAGGGGAGATATAAAATATAACAGAGGGTGACAGAAACGCTAAATGGGGACGGGAGAAAAGGATTAAACAAACTGTGAATACAAGTACCTAGGGATGTGCATGAGTTCCAATGGATTGGAAAAAAAAAAAGGCTGAAAAGACAGCCAGGCAATCAGTGGGTTTGGGCGACTTGGGGGGTGTGGCAAGGATGAGGGGGAAGAATATGATGTGTTGAGGGAATGTGGAAAAGTGTGGCTGTCCCAAGCATTATGTATGGGATGGGGGTGATTGCATGAATGAGAGTGAAATAGAGATATTGGGAAAGGGGGCAAAATAAAGTAGCAAAAAATGGCACTGAAGGGACCCAGGTATGCAGCGTGAAGGTTTAAGAGGTGACATGGGAGGAGTACATTTAGGGGGAGACTTTGAAAGCAACACTCAGGTATAAAATCAGACTGGGAAAGAATGGGGACACAAAAATTGGCACGAAAAGTTTATTTGTGGGGAATGTGTAGTAAATGGGGGGAAACGATGCCCAAAAAATGGGAGAAAGAAGGGTTTCGATTTGGTGGATGTATCAATGATAGAGGAAGACCGAATGTAATTTAAAAGGAAGATGTTGAATGGTGAGAGAAGGCCTTGAGTGGGATTGAGAAAATGGAAAACGAGACGTAGAGTATGAAGTATGTGGGGCTGAGTAAGTGGGGAAAAATGAGATGGAGCAAAAGAAAACACTGAAAGGTATAAGGAGAAAGGGCACCAGCGTATGAAAGTTGGGATGATGGAACCCGGGGGGCGACCTTCTCTTCCAAGCCCAAAACAGGCTTAGATGTCAATGGGAAGGAACTACAGATGGTCCCAGTCAGGCAGCAAAGTGTGCCAGAGGTGGGAAAGGGTAGGATGAAACAGTGGGAAAATTGATATAGAATGTGAGAAGTATAGGGGGAGAGAATGGGAAAAATGCGTGTGGTTTTGATGAAATGGGAAGGTGACTGAAAGAGGGGGGTTTTTTTAAAGGACAGGAAGAGAAGGGGGTTATCTGTGGGACTGTGGGTGAGACAAGTGGGCGGATGATTTAACAGGGAAAGAGTTTTTTGGGAAAAAATGTGGTATATGAGAAATAAAATAGACTCTACAGCCCTAAAACAAGAAACAAGAAAAACAAGGAGCAGCCGTTTAAAAAGGGGGGCCAGGAAGAAAAGGCACCTGTAACATCAAGATCAAATCCCCGCGCACATGATGCGGGCGGGAGTTTTCTGCTGAATCATCATAACATATTGTACCTTGATAAAAAATTCAACATTCAGTTTTTGAAGGGGAACAGCTGAGAACTTAATATTTTCTTGTGCACTTCAAAAATACACCGCAGCGGGCCGTGGTATTAGTTTCTGCTGCTACTTTGTTTATACTGCTGGTCTTAAAGTAAAATAGCCCCCGGGGTTTCACCACTGATACAAATACACATAAAAAATCATATATAACTGTTGTTTTAGAATGTTTTTACATAAAAGGAATACTTTTTCAAATTCGTACATTGATTTACAGATAATACATTTTCCTCTTGAAAATCACCAGCGGAACGGAGGGCTTCGGGAGGGAAAAAAATTGCCGCTGGTGGCCGCCGTTCGCCGCTCTAATGCTACGTAGGCCCCCCGGGGTGGGTTTGCTGAGTTGTTTTTAGCAATCGCAAACAAAGGGATTTTTCATTCTTTGAAAAAGGGTAGGGGCAGTTTAAGCCCCAAAAGGGGATTCAAGCCACTCAAAAAAGTCCGCTGGGAGTGCGAAAGCAGTTTACTTCCCTTGACACGGGCGCCATCGGTACTTGCCATAATTGAAACAAGGGAAATAAAAATTTTTTTAAAAAGGTCCAGAGCTAACAAATCCTTAAAAAGGAGAGGAAAACCTATCGCCTCAGTTACTTCATTTACCCGCCTAAAATCAATTACAGGTCTGTAACTTCCGTCCTTTTTAGGAACGAGAAATAAGGGCGAGTTCCACGATGATCGTGAATTTCTTATTACACCCTGTTCCAACATGTCTTTTATTTGATCATCGACTATTTGCCTCTGACTGTGAGGAAGTCGATAGGCTGGAATATAGACCGGCTGGGTACCAGAGTTTAATTTAATGTGATGTGTTGTTCGGTCAGTAACGCCTAGACAATCTCCTGGCATGGCAGAAACATCACGGTATTGTTGTAAAAGTCCTAACAGTGAAAGCTTTAATTCAGGATAGTCTACTACAGTGACGAGTGAATCAAAGGTTTGTACAGGAGCCGGCTTGTTTTCGAGTGATTATTGTATACTGAAGAAATACAAGTAGCTGGGAGTTCCAAAGGTTCTGCTACAACCGACGCGTCATAAGCTAATGCTTTATTTAAGAGGACCCCTTGTTTTAATTTGATGGGACCGTCGGTGGTATTGACCACAAGGGCGACAGTCTTGTGTCCCTCACGAACCGTGCTCAGAGTTGATTCCACAACTAGTCTTTTTATTTGACTAGGGCCTTCAAAGCAGATGTCACACCCTACGGTAGCTTTGGGGACTGACACGGGAATGTTTATGGCCACACGGTGGGGTATCTCGTGGTCCCCTAATACCGTGGCATTAACAACTTTCCAATTCTCCCTATTATCTTTTTGGGTAGAATTTACATTCTGAAGGGCAGGTACGGCCTGAGTTTGGGCTGGTAAAGTACCTAGATTTACTTTGCGATTTAGTCCACACTCGGAAGTCAGGCGCATGGGTTGATTCATCGCTTGAAAGCCTTTTCCTTGAAATTTGATCCTATTGATGTCAGAATGAATCACCATACGATTGGATTTGAGCGATTTCAACCCTAACAACCCATCCGTGGGCAAGGAGAAGTTGGAAGCTACATAAAAATCCAAACGCATAATAGATGTGCCTTTTCCTAAGCTGATGGGTAGGCGAACAATACCTAAACTGTTGAGAGGCTCGCTAGTAACACCCATTAAATTTAGGTCATTGGGACGAAGAGGCCATTGACTTCCGCGCGACGCACGTTTTAGTGCAAGGTAAGCCTTTTCTGACAGCACATTGACGGCAGCGCCAGTGTCCACAGCAAAAGATGCCTTGAACCGTCCCATCTTTGTTGACAAAGCCATTATGTTGGCTTGACTGCAAGCGGCTACTAAGGATGCATAGATCTCACCATCATCCGATACCACTGCAGTATTTTCTTCCTTAATGATTTTTCTTCCTAAGTCAGTCAGTCAGTCATTCTTTGTTTTTGAATGAGCGCCCCTTCCACGGCCTCGGGAAAAGTTGTCTTTCATTTTGACAAGCGTTAAGCAGTCATCAGTGACATGGGTGGTGCTTTCATGGATTGAACACTAGGGATTGTTTCCTGTCGCGCCACGAGGGGAAGAGGGATTAGGGTTGTATAGTTTTGTGTTGTTAGGTCGCATCTGCCTTCGCGGTGGAGGTGTCTCATCTTGATAATAATGTTTATTGGTAAACTGAGCATTTACAGGACCACGTACTGGCGTCACGATAATTATTCTTTCTCTTGGCTTTACGCTGATCCTTGACACGGTTAAAACACCTGCTAGTGGTGTGTCCTTCACGCTGCCAGTATGTGCAAGTGAAGGTCGGTTTCCCTGACGCAGTCACGGCCGCATAGGATGAGTCAGGAGCCACCTCATCAATTGTGGTTAACGTCATAGCGACATTAGAGGCTGACAGACGCACATCACTATCCTTCTCCTCCACTTTAGTTTTTAATTTAAGAACAAAATCGTGGAGTTCTTCATTGTGTGTGTAGTTTAATGATAAACTGCTCCTTCGACATTTCCCTTTTAGCAACATCATGTACACAAAAAACTCCAGAAACTTGCATACATCGGGTAATGGACCCGTTTACTCTACTTGAGGTAACGGTTGATTTGAAATCTTCAAGCCTCATATAGTTGGGCAGTGATGTTGATTTTTCTATGTGAACAGTATTTTTGATGATACAGCCAATTTAAGTACAGGAAAATGTATACGCTCTAAAACGACTGGCGCCATGTTGTGACGGCAACAGCGCAGACAACAGAGCAAAACAGCTGTGAAGCGGCCGATACTATATGTACTACCTACTAATACACCAACTTGCATTACCCCTACTACCGCAAGATGACCAGTAATCCTCCTTCAAGTGAAGTAGTAGGTATTCACTGTGTTTGTGAATATGTAAGTTGTAGTTTATAAGGAAAAAGTGGATAGACAGAGATAAGTGGCCCGTGACACCAGACAAGTGATGACTTCTGGGATCGGCATTCCTTATAGGGAGCTTAAATGAACCTGCAATGACATGTAAAGCTAGACAGATAGACGAACTCATAGAGGAACAGGTAGAAATGTATAGCTTTCTTTCCCCACATAAGCAAAACATACACCCTTCGTCACTCTACTCACCACTACAACCTTTACTAACCATACATTTCTACCTGTTCCTCTATGAGTTCGTCTATCTGTCTAGCTGTACATGTCATTGCAGGTTCATTTAAGCTCCCTATAAGGAATGCCGATCCCAGAAGTCATCACTTGTCTGGTGTCACGGGCCACTTATCTCTGTCTATCCACTTTTTCCTTATAAACTACAACTTACATATTCACAAACACAGTGAATACCTACTACTTCACTTGAAGGAGGATTACTGGTCATCTTGCGGTAGTAGGGGTAATGCAAATTAGTAAGGTTAGTTAGGTTAGTAAAATAAAACTATAATTTTACAAGGGTAGGTTAGGTTAGTAATTATTTTTTTTATGGGGGTCTCGCTATGAGGTTATTATTGATATTAGGTTAGGTTAGGTTATAGTGAGGTTAGATTAGTAATATTAAACATATTATATTTTTGAGGGGTCCAGGGGGGTCGTTAAGGAGGGGAGGGGGGTGAAGGGGGCATCCCCCTCCCACTTTATAATTACAGTTTAGAGGTATCTGAAGGGATCTGTGAAGGTCTGGAGAAAAAAACACTCTAATAATGGCGGGAAAGGACTCTAGAATTTTACCTAACTCACTGCGTGTTGTATACTTAACATGAAAAACCCAGCCTGTCTCATCCCTACCTCAAAAGCCTTGCATACTGCATACTACTCCCGCAACTTATCACAGCTCAGCTAAAGCCCCACAGCTACATATCATTTGCAAGTTACTTATCCATGCACAAGTACATACATTAATAATACATCAAAATGGTCTTCACAGCAATAGTATGAATTTTCCTTCATCGAGAAATCACGCCTTGCAGACATCCACCACTGTTTCCTCTTTTTCTTGTCTTTAGGCATAGTTATGAACACATTCTCTGGAGTTTTAATTGTGGTGTTTTTGCACATTAGCACAAAACAAGCATAATATGTTCTTTTTGTCTGGGACATGTTGAATGCATAGATAGGTATTGCGGTCTGCTGAGCCAAAACAAGCCGATCAGCTGATCAGGCGAGATCTGAGTCTGCGCTTACTACGTCACAACCAATCACAGCGCGTTCCGCTGTGTTGTGATATTTTGGCCAAAAAAAAGCCATATATTTCATTTATGGTGCATTTCTCAGCAAAAAGAATATGAGTACAGTGATATGTAGCCTATATTGCATCCAAAGCTTCATAATACTCCGTGTTTTAGGTGTGAGTAAACGGGTCCATTGCACGGAGTCCATCTCCGTGAGTCCACCTGTGGTGCCAGGGTTTTCGTAATGTTTGTTTGCTGGGACCTTTGTATTTGAATGATATTAATTTGGTTAGGATTTTTCCTTGATTACAACTGAATTGAGAATTTAAATTTGTCTTATGACTTCACTATTTAATTATAGTACGAATACTTCTCGCTGCGGAGAGTACTGAAATGGGAGTGAACTTAAGGGGAAGGGTTAGGAGTTAAGGTTAAGGGGAAGGGGTAGGAGTTGAGGAGTAAGGGGAAATGCTGCCACCAGCTCAGGCAAGTAGTTCTATGGTTTTACTTCCTGAGCACGTTTGAATAGATATATATGATTTATTTAGTAGTCGTGGTTGATACTTAGAATTACGCCGAGTAAGGCTGACTCTTTTTGGAAGTGTGGGGAAGTATTGTCCTAACACAGAATAATCACCTGAGGTTTCTACTAAATAACACAAGAACTATATTTGAAACATCATCCTATTTATTCATCATGAAATATTATTTCTCTTGTTTGAGATTTCAGACACACATATAAGCTCTAATCCAACACAGGAAAACTCTCCAATCTGACACTGAAAAGCTCTCCAATCGGATACAGGAAAACTCTACACACTGACACAGGAAAACTCTACACTCTGATACAGGAAAGCTCTCCCATCTGAAACAGGAAAGCTCTCCCCATCTGAATCAGGAAAGCTCTTATGAGCATAACCTCCCTCACTGAATCCTATTAATGAATTATCATTTACGTATGTAACATACCGCTGAATACTTATAGTTATACATGGAGAATATAAGGGGGGAATATAAGAGTAAGAATGTTGTTTGCGTTTCACTTAAAAAACATGTGACGGGGTTTTTCGTCAGACTGAGACGTCCGTCTGAGTCTGGAGAGGAGTGGATGAGAGACTGCCGTTAATAACACTTATAAGGACAGGCCAGGCCTCCTATGCGTTAATGAAAAGCTAACCAACTCTACCTATATATAGAGATATATAGATAGATATAATATAACAAGGAAGGGGGGGGGAATAGGAGCGAGGTACCGAGGTCTTACCTGGAGAGGAGTGGATGAGAGACTGGCATCCTCGAGGGAACTAAGGCGAGGTTGGGATGAAAGACGGGAAGAAGGGGAATGTTTGGATCCTATGAACGGCTTCTCCTGAAGGGATTTTCAGACCATGAATGACTCTAATCAACTAATGAAACAAGTATACATATGAAATGGCTGCCTATAATATAGTTCTTTAACTTTGATATAGAAGAATTTAATATTTTTATACTAATACCCAGGGAAAGATATCCTCCCTTCGTGGGTAGCCTTCGAACACGTGTTTCAGAGTGACGAGGTATGGTAAGACGTGATAGAAATTTGGTCGACTCTCAATTTAGCGAATACCACGACTAACCCCCTCATGTATGAACTTGATCTTTCACTATGGTGACTATGTTGAAGGACATTAAGAATCTAAGGGTGTTCCTTGATCTGATAGGAGGGTGAGGGGAGGATGAAAAGTTTTGAATCTACTAGTTATTGATGATCGCGAAATAATTGTCCCACGAATTTGGACTCGTACCCGGAATGTCTGGGGGGGGAGGGAGTGAGGGAAGGGAGGAAGATAGAAGTGCGAGATTGAAAGAAGAAAGATGGAAGGATAAATATTAGGCGAACAAAAGTTTGATTGACCTTAGTATAATAACGATAATCTGTTCCCCCCAGATGCGGGGTCTAGGTGGCAACTGGCCTCAGAACAGTGTATGGAGATTGAAATCTTTTTATCCTTCTTACAGACCTAATCCGGGAATTGTATGATAAGAATTCCCATCCTATCTCTTCCGAATACCGGGCATTACACACCCATTGTCTTTTAAGTACTTAACGAAATCAGCAGATATTCTGTTTGCGTCTACCTGACCATCAAAAAGATCCTTTGAGGCAGCGCTACCGTGCAATAGTTCTACCGCTAAATTAACACCTTTGACCAAGCTGTGTTTTTCATTTTCCCCAAATGTTTCCAAGAAGTTTGACCGAAAAGCCAGATCATTTTGTGCTTGTTGTGGCTTGGTAAAAGCGCTGGCTTGCATTAAATGTGAAGCTCGTGAGCCAGCCTGTAGGCGTGAACGGATGAAAGATATTTGATCCCCTTCATCACATACAAAGGAGTTTTTCATTACATCCTCACAAAGACTAATATATTCCCTGGCAGTATAGCTTGGATCAGTACCCGAAAATTCGCGAACAGCTGCACTTGTGGGCAATATTTTAATAGCTCCAGCGGCCGGAGGAAGAGGCTGGGCAGGGTGCCAGAAGGACCTGCACCGGGAGGGTTAGTGGGAGACATT
>JACEEZ010008439.1:0-20000 GCA_016584305.1 Chionoecetes opilio | reverse complement strand
TAACCTAACCTAACCTAACCTAACTAAAAAACAACTAACCTTTATCTACCTCAAAACGGTTATAATGGACGAGAGTTGCGCGGTCGTTTTCAGAGACACCGACTATTTTTTCTTGGCCTACAATAGGTGCTTGTTCTAATGAAGATAGTTTTATTTTGCGCAAACCCATAAAAAAAATTAAAAAAAGGTATACTTTGTGGTTAAGGTTAGGTTAGGTTTCATTAAAAATTATGGTTAGGTTAGGTTTCATTTTTTTTTTTTTTTTTTTTTTTTTTTTGCGCAAAATAAAACTACATATCTCCATTAGAACAAGCACCTATTGTAGGCCAAGAAAAAATAGTCGGTGTCTCTGAAAACGACCGCGCAACTCTCGTCCATTATTATCCTAAAAACCTTTTTTAGTTAGGTATAGGATAGGTTAGGTTAAGGTTCTTTTTTTTTTTTTTTTTGTCATTTTTGAAAAAAAAAAAAAAAAAAATTGCGACAGAAACGGTTAGCAGATTCATTCAAAACACATAAAAACACACCAGAAAAACATAAGGCGCATCAGAAAATCGTTGGTTGGGTGAAACTATACATTAACCCTCGTCTTTGTACGAACTGACTGTTGGTAGTGGTGGTAGTACTGAAGTAGTAGTAGTAGTAGTAGTAGTAGTAGTAGTAGTAGTAGTTAGTAGTTTATAGAATGGTTATATGAGAGAGAGAGAGAGAGAGAGAGAGAGAGAGAGAGAGAGAGAGAGGAGGAGGAGAAGGAAGGGGGAAGGAAGGAAGAGGGAAAGGAAAGGAAGGAAGGAAGGGAAGGAAGGAAGGAAGGAAGGAAGGAAGGAAGGAAGGAAGGAAGGAAGGAAGGAAGGAAGGAAGGAAGGTGAGGGTGTGTGTGTGTGTAGGTGGGTGAGGGTGTGTGTAGGTGGGTGAGGGTGTGTGTGTGTGTAGGTGGGTGAGGGTGTGTGTGTATGTGTAGGTGGGTGAGGGTGTGTGTGTGTGTAGGTGGGTGAGGGTGTGTGTGTGTGTAGGTGTAGGTGGGTGAGGGTGTGTTGTGTGTGTGTGTGTAGGTGGGTGAGGGTGTGTGTGTGTGTAGGTGGGTGAGGGTGTGTTGTGTGTGTGTGTGTAGGTGGGTGAGGGTGTGTTGTGTGTGTGTGTGTGTAGGTGGGTGAGGGTGTGTGTGTGTGTAGGTGGGTGAGGGTGTGTGTGTAGGTGGGTGAGGGTGTGTGTGTGTGTGTGTAGGTGGGTGAGGGTGTGTGTGTGTGTAGGTGGGTGAGGGTATGTGTGGGTATGTGTGTGGGTATGTATGTATTTATGTGTGTAGGGATGGTGAGTGTGTGTGTGAAGGAAGGTTAGAGAAGAGATAGTGTGAAGGAGGCAAGTGACAAGCACAGCACCACAGGGAACAGTCTTCACAATGTTCTTTCTGTTTAGCGTCAGTTTTTCCCGTAATGTCTTATGAGGTTAGACGGCCGAAGATACGCTTCCTACTATCTCTATCCATTGCCTCAACTTCTTCAATGCCCAATGCTGCCAGATCCTTTTCAACACACTGCCTCCATGTCTTCCTTGGCCTGCCCGGTGGACGGCGACCTGGAACTTCCACTCAACAGCTCTCCCCAATGCCTCACCACCTCTCTCCTCTTCACGTGCCCCAAACCCCCTCCTCTCCTTACTCTCACCTGGCACTACCACTCACTGACACTTTAGTCAGCTACCGCACCTGTGATAGCATCATGGAAAATCACAGGCTCTAGTGTTCCCCAAGGGATCCTCGCAGCCCCAAAACAAAACAAAGTGTCGTAATAGTCTGCGGCGGGGGAGTTGATATCGGCGGTTGCCGGACAGAGTAGGATAAACGTCCCGGGGTGGGTAATGGCCTCGGACTGTTTCGTATTCCCGGGGAACTTTTTGACTCCCGGCCAGTGCTCCCCCCTAATAGTCCGCAAAAACGAGGGTTTACTGTATATCAGAGGTTTGTTCGAAAAGGGAACACGGTGTTCCCGGGTTATCCAAGATTCGGTGTTCCGAGGTTCGGTTATCGAGGGTTTACTGTACATTGCTATCAAGTCTCCTCTTTTTCTTTTTTTCCCGATGATGGCAACCCCAATTTGTTTAGCCAGTGTGTGTGTGTGTGTGTGTGTGTGTTGGGCGGTCAGGGGAGTAAGGTAAGGCAATATTATTGAGGGTTGTTGTGTCTGATGTGCAAGGCTTTGGGTACACTTGCCTGCATTGAAGGGCACGAGCCACTCAGCACTCCACCCTCCATGTAGAGTGGTGGCGTGAGGCTCCTGGGGCTGGCCTTATATTACTCCTTGGCTGGAAGCACTGGCTAGGTGTTAGCTGGAAGGGGAAGCAGGAAGAACCCTTAAAGGAAGCGTTTCCCTGCTTGTGTGCTGACGGCCTCCAATGTTACAGGTGCTGAGGTGAAGAGTCCAGGTCGGCGCTCACGCCAGGACTTCTCCCGGCTTCCCTTGTTGAGGGAACGCTGTGTTCATCCCCGGGGCAGCTCGTCCGGCCTCCACCAGGGTTCCTGCAGGACCAGCTGAGGCCTCCCACCACAGGTGTGCTGGCAGAAGTAGTGCTGCAATGGAGGGCGTGAGGACCTACACTTGTGACCACTGTGGCAAAGTGTGCTCCAGCAAGGCTGGCATTACTGCACACATCCTCACCCATACACGCAAGACAGGGCTGAGGTGTGACCACTGTGGGAAAGTGTTCACTCAAAAGACTCATCTTAGGAGGCACATGTCCACCCACACTGGTGTGAGAGACTTTGAGTGTCAAGAGTGTAGGAAAACTTTTACCCTCAAGAGCAATCTTAAACCCCACCATCCCTTTCCCACACTGGTGTGAGAAACTTTGAGTGTCAAGAGTGTAGCAAAACTTTTACCCTCAAGAGCAGTCTTAACACACACATCCTTACCCACACTGGTGTGAGGAACTTTGAGTGTCAAGAGTGTAGGAAAACTTTTACCCAAAAGAGCAATCTTAGCAAACACATCCTTACCCACACTGGAGAGAGAAACTTTGAGTGTCAAGAGTGTAGGAAAACTTTTACCCTCAAGAGGAATCTTAACACACACATCCTTACCCACACTGGAGAGAGAAACTTTGAGTGTCAAGAGTGTAGGAAAACATTTACCCGAAAGAGCAGTCTTAAGACACACATGCTCACCCACACTGGTGTGGGAAAATTTGAGTGTCAAGAGTGTAGGGAAAAAATTTCCCACAAGAGAGTCTTAACAACACATGCTCACCCACACTGGAGAGAGAAACTTTGAGTGTCAAGAGTGTAGGAAAACATTTACCCTCAAGAGCACTCTTAACACACACATGCTCACCCACACTGGTGTGAGAAACTTTGAGTGTCAAGAGTGTAGGAAAACTTTTACCCACAAGAGCACTCTTAACACACACATGCTTACCCACACTGGTGAAAAGAAGTACAAGTGTGATCATTGTGGCAAGTGTTTATTACCCAAAAGCAGGCTTGCCAGACATATACAAGGGCACTTGTGAGGTGTTGTTGGGGTATACAATAAACCACTTAATGAAAAATTGGTTTAGTGTTTTATTTCACAGAATACAGAGAGTGAGAGTGAGAGAGGTGATAATACTCAACATGTATCAGGCCTTTAACCTGTAGAGGCCTTTATTGATATGGATTTGAGAAAGTGTGTCTGAGGGGAGGGAGGATGCAATTATAACCAACACACAGTAAGATCTGGCATCTAACCACTTCACATCTAACCACACTATTGAACCTCTACCCATATTGCTATCTAATGAGGGTGTTTAGAATCTAACGAAATCCCAGGCGCGCGGTTGCCCAGAAGAAGGGAGAGAAAAGAGTTGAGGGGAGGGAGGAGGCAGAAGACAATTTCCTTAAAGCAGAACTGTCCCTCATTCTGCAAATCTTTGAGAAAAATCAATATCACGGTTTGGCGTTTTTGGGGAATGTGGGCCCCACTGTCACAGCTGGCAGCCTCAGACGACTCCACCCAGACTGCCAGGTTGGCGGGACTGTGCCGTGGTGTTGAATAGCCGCCTCCTGCAGATTACAGGATGTGTCATCCTGTATGCAGGATTACAGGACTCTGCAAAGATGACTGCATCATCGGCAAAAACAAGATCAGTGATCTTGTGTTGCTGAGGGATGCTCCACAATCACTTTGCCCAATACCCAGTCCATACAAGTGTTGAAAAGGGATGAGGGAAGGAAAGACCCTTGCCTCACTCCTGTATTAAAAAGGAAAGAGGCTGGATACACCTCCCCCACACTTCACAGCACTCTCAGTCCCAGAGTACAGAGCAGTTTATCAAACCAAAAGTCCTTGCAGGAATCATGGAGCATGCATGGCTGTGTGCAAAAGGGAAATAAATAGGAGAGTGGAAGAGAAAGGGAAGGAAGAATGGCTGAGGGGAATGAGTGAGAAATCAACACTGGAATGGTACAGGAGAAAGGACCAGCCACGGTATGAAAGTTTCTATGATGGTGGCTATGGAGGGGATTTACTTTTCAAAGCCAGGACAAAGTCACTGTAGGTAAATAGTCGTATTTGTAGATGGAAGAATGGTGGCAGCAAGGTGTGTGTGACAGGAGTGGATGAAACTGTGGAGCACTTGATGCTGGAATGTGAACGGTATGAGTATGCTAGAACAAAGATGTTGGAGGTAGTGGTAGGAGAGGTCGGAGTGGAAGAATGGCGAGAGATGAGAGACAGGAGTGTGGATAGGCAGATGGAGTACCTGCTGGGGTTGTGTGCTGAGTGGAGGAGTGACAGTCGTGTGGCTGAAAGTTTACAACAATTCTTGGAGAATTCTTGGTGTACAACTAATCAAAGACTTGTGACCTACACAACTTACGACTGTTCCACTTTATGACCGGCGGTAAATGCTGATAATTGTGAAGAAAAAAATTATATATATATATTTTTTTTTTACATTTGTGCCTATAGCGCCTGTAGGCAGTGACTAAGGCCCGGATGGTAGGCCCTGAAGGTTCACTTTAGAGCTGTGATGGTTGGCCCTCGCCCATGGCATCAATCAATCAATCATTGGGGGCATACGCCGGGGGGCGCGTCGCCTCTCCCACCCTACGACGCCACTCCCGGGGGTCACCACGCAAGAATTCCCATGCAGGCTCCTTTCCCATACCAAGCAGCTCTCGACAAGAAACATCAACTTGCCCCAGCCACGAGCCTTGTGGGCGCCCCCTTGGCCTCCTCCACGCCGGATTGTCTCTTACAGATACAACCCGATGGGAAGGATCGGTTTCAGGGTAGCGTGCCACATGCCCATATAGCCGAAGTTGGCGCTGACGGACTATGCAGGTAATAGGCCTCGATTTAGTCTCACGGTGCAATCGCTGATTTGACACGTAATCATCCCAGCGATACCCATGATTTGCGAAGACACTTATTACCAAAGGCATTGATTCGTCCCCTTCAAGTCACTATTTAGTGTCCATGTCTCAAACCATAGAGTAAGACAGGGATCACAAGCGACTTGAAGAACGGATCCCTTTTTCCTCCTGCACAGGGACCGAAAACGCCAAATACTCCCGCTGAGCGAGTCCCATAACACCCTGGGCTATGGCCAATCCGCCGTAAGACTTCTTGACGTGACCCGCCGTCATTATGGACTGCGCTACCAAGGTATGTAAAACTTTCCAAGATCTCAATATCCTCGCCACCCGCATGAACAGAAAAGTACTGCTTCATCTAGTAAGTCTCCAAATACCTGGACCTTGGTCTTGAGCCAGGAGACCTCAAGTCCCAAAGGCTTTGCCTCCTCGTGCAGCGCCTCGAGAGCATCACCAGGACCTCCAGCGACTCAGCAAAGATTACTGCATCATCGGCAAAAACAAGATCAGTGATCTTGGGGGTTGCCCACGGATGCTCCACAATCACTTTGATCTACAACCTTGTCCAAACCCAGTCCATACAAGCGTTGAAAAGTGATGGGGCAAGGACGCCCCCCTTGCCCCACTCCTGTATTCACAGGAAAGAAGCCGGATACACCCGCCCCACACTTCACAGCACCTCAGTCCCAGAATACAGACCATTATCAAACAATAGTCCTTGCAGGAATCCCTCGAAGTCGCAGAAAAATCCCAGAGTGACCACGATGCACTGAGTCAAAGCCCCTTTTTGAGATCAACATAGGCTGCAAGCATCCCCTGTCGAAAAATCACGTCGGCGTTCCACCAGGACACGAAGCGCTAGGATACGGTCCGTTGTTGACTTAAACCCGGCGTTGAACCCAGACTGCTGAGGTCTCTGATGCTTGACCAGATGACTGCGAATTCGTGTCAGCAATAGATGGGCAAGCACCTTGCCTGGTAAAGCTGAGCAGTGTAATACCGCGGGGAATTGTTGCAGTCCTGACGGTCCCTTTCCCTTTCCAGATAGGGACGACCAGCCCCCTTTTTCCCGTCAGGAGGGAAAGGTACCTGATTGCCACACGGCAGTCAGGACAGCATGCAACCCGCGGATCATGGCCTCACCCCCAGCTTTGAGGAGCTCCGCACTGATATTACAAACACCAGCTGCCTTTCCACCCTTCAACTTTGCTCCCGCCTCTCTGACTTCGTCAAAAGAGGGTGCGGTTTCGTCAATGGGGGGATCGGCATCCACTGCCTGTAACCCAGTGGTGTGAAGCTGCTCAGTTGGAGGGGCCACCGTGAACAACTGCCCAAAGTACTCAGCCCAACGAGCCATCTGCCCATCCATGTCCGACCGAGGCGCCCAAACTGCTGTTCGAATTTGCACTCGCCCGAGAAGGAGACTTGGGAAAGGAGCTTCTTCAGGGCTCGGTTGGCGGGTCGGAGGTCATTAGCGTTCAAATGGGCCCTCGACATCCTCAGCGGGGAAATCCTGACATACCTCTCCTTGTCTCTCCTCAGGAGGGGTTTAGTCCCGGCGTGACAGAGCCCTGTGCTGGTCCCGGTTTCCCAGCCAGCCTGGCAGCGCGACTCCTCGATTTTCTCCAGGTCTCCGTCGAGACAAAACCACGCCTTGACCTCGGGCGCTCCCAATACACTCCTTTGGGAGCCTGTAGAGTTTTACGTTTGAAGGTATCCCACAGTTCTACAGGATCCCCGAGAGCACCGAGCACATGAAACCGATTTGAGACTGCCACCGCATACTCATGAGCACATGTCAAAATCCTTCGTTTCTCAAGATGAAACAGTAGGTTACCTCTGAGATCTTCTGACTGCATGAACTTAAGGTAGCAACAACCAGTCTGTGATCTGTTCCAAAGAATTTAGCACTCCGGTAACTGCAGTTCGGAGGATCCTCCAAAGAGTGCTAACGAGGTGTGGTCGATCTCTTAGCTACCCCCCGGCATTACTATTTTCCAGTTCCAGCGGACAGGTGGTCCTGATACAAAACCTGCATTCTCAACCCTNAAAACTTCGGCCGAATAATTCAGCCCATAAGCCCCTACTGGCCCATCATACGCCACATGCAAGTGTCCATCACAGGCCTACTTAACCTCCCCCTTGACCAAGACTGCCCCTTCAGGAATCCCCCTCACAATATCTCACCAGCAAGAAAGAGTACAAGAGAAGAGAGAAGACAAGAAGGAAGTAACAAGACTGTCCTTCCCCCCATGACATGGGAGAGCACGTAGGAGAGAGCATGAGAGGCAGGGGCCCTCAGTGATGGGGACCCCGCATGAATGTGACGCTGGAGGGAAGGAGGGCAAATGAAAGCCCTAGTTTTGCTTCCCTCCCAACAGGTGACGTGTGTGGGAGAACGCCGGAGCCCAGGCTTCAGACACAGCCTCCGCTGGCTGACTCCCAACTCAAGCTTCAGTTCAAGATCCACGAGGACAAAGTCGCTGGAGGTAAATAGTCGTATGTACAGATGGAAGAATGGTGGCAGCAAGGTGTGTGTGACAGGAGTGGATGAAACCGTGGAGCACTTGATGCTGCAATGTGAACGGTATGAGTATGCTAGAACAAAGATGTTGGAGGTAGTGGAAGGAGAGGTCGGAGTGGAAGAATGGCGAGAGATGAGAGACAGGAGAGTGTGAGATGGAGTACCTGCTGGGGTTGTGTCTGGAGTGGAGGAGTGACAGTCGTGTGATTGAGAGTGTAAAAGAATTCTTGGAGAGCACGTAGGAGAGAGCATGAGAGGCAGGGGGCCCCTCAGTGATGGGGGACCCCGTATGAATGTGATGCAGAGAGAGGAAGGAGGGGAAAAAGAAATCCCTAGTTTTGCTTCCCCCTTTTGCTTCTCTCCCAACAGATTACGTGTGTGGGAGAACGCCGGACCAAAGGCTTCACTGACAGCATCTGCTGGTGACTCCCAAATCAAGGTCAAGATCAAGATGTAGCTTTTCTGTGGTGTACTGAATGAAGACTAGGTGAAGTTGTGGAAAGAAATAAGTGATGGGTGAAGAGCAGAATGGATTTCAGAAAGACAGAAGAGGTTGAGGAACATATGTTTGTAATGAATGAAGTGATTGAGAGAAACAAGGAAGGAGGGAAGAAAGAAATATCTAGCCTTTCTAGATATTGAGAAAGCGTATGACAGAGTGGATAGGAGAATGCTATGTAAGGTATTGGAGACGATTGGCATGAGTGAGAAGGTTGTTAAAATAATAAGCAGTATGATGGAAACACAGGCCAAGTTCAGTATGGGTGACCTCGAGACTGGATGGGTTGAATAGTAAGAGAGGAGTAAGACAGGGGTGTGTCCTTTTTCCTCTAATTTTTGGAATATATGTTGAGGAAATGGCAGTTAGAGTGAAGCGTAGGGTGGTGTGGGGGGACACCGTACTATTAGTGGAAAAATATTCATAAAAATCCATTTTTTTACCTGAGAGAGTGCACACTGTGCCCAAAACAAACTTCACAATGTGGCCCACCTATGGTACCCTCATGAATACTTAACTCAGATAATAAGGGTCATTTAAGGTTTTTATAAATTTTTGGCACCTCGTCCGGTGTCCCCCCCACAAGGGGGACACCGGATCAGGTATGGGGGGGCACCGTATGATATTTTAAAACTCATATTACATCAAACATTATTGTGTTTTTTTTTGCCTGAAATCAACATATATGCTAAGCCTAGACCACCCACCATTATTATTAGGTGATGAATGAAAGTAAGCTCATATAAAATAGCATTTATTAAAAGATAGGTCTAGGTATTTTTATGCTCACTATTCAGAAGTGCATCATGAAGGCATGCAGCGGGGGAAACACCTACACCAGGTCAGCCTGCCTCTTGGTGATGCCCTTGGAGGTCACCAGGACACCCTTGCACTGTTCTGGATCAACAGAAGCTTCATCTAGGATGGTAGGGAAGGTGAACGTGCCCTCGGGTGTTAGCGGACTTCATCCGGAGGAAAGAAAGGTTTAATTTTCCATCCTCCATGATGGCCAACACCTGAGCAACATAGCACACTAATGTGCCCACACCCCTTCCCTCCTCCAGCTTCAGCTGAACCAGAACAAAGTCCCCCACCTGTGATGTTTTCGCAGCAAAAGGGTATGATGCTGCAGTCCAGGTGCCCTCGTCGTCCACCTCATCCGAGTACTCGGAGGAGTCGTCCAGCTGAAGTCGGACATCATCAACCTCCTCCTCGTCAGTGGTGTCTTCCTCCGGGACAGGCACAGACTTCTTCCGCTGTGGACCCCTTCTTCTTTCCCAATGTTTTCTTTTCAGCCGCTGCCTTCTTTTTGTCTTCCATCTTCTGCCTCTTCTCTGCCTTCAACCTCAGGTCAGATATTGCCTCCTCATTCTCGGTTAAAATGCAGGCCGCACCCTCTTCCGTCCCTTTCCATAAGGACGAGGATTAGCCTTAGGGAACGGCCTGACACACTCTGGGGTTAAGTCTGTCTGTTGAGAAGGGTGTCCTGGGGTGGCAGGGTGCTCGTGCTCGGGCCCGGGTGGCAGGGTGCATCGTGCTGGGGCCCGGGGTGGCAGGCTCTGTCCGTGCTGGGGCTCGGGGTGGCAGGCTTTGTCGTGCTGGTGCCCGGGGTGCAGGGGGCGTCGTGCTGGGGCCCGGGGTGGCAGGCTCTGTCGTGCTGGGGCCCGGGGTGGCAGGCTCTGTCGTGCTGGTGCTCGGGGTGGCAGGCTCTGTCGTGCTGGGGCCCGGGTGGCAGGCACATCATCTAGCCTGGGAGACACAGCGGGAAGGGTATAGCTTCTGAGGTATGGCCTTCAGCCAGTCGCTTCTCTCCATCTGAACTTCCTCCATCAGAAGGAAGTTGGAGTAACTTCCACTACAAATTCTGGTGGTGCCGGTCGCTCGGTTACATGCGCTCCTACAAACACATCATCTGGGAAGATGTTGCGATTGAGTGGCCATATACCAGTCGCCCGGAAACCACTGAGAATGTTGGAGGGGGTAGTGGCTTTGGTCCATGCCTCAGAAGCAAACTCTGGCAACTTGTGGACTGTTATGTGCTCGTTTAGGGTGCATGAGCGCGTGGTCGTTTCAGTAGGGCCGCAGGAATGTCTTAAAGGGACCAAAGACACTCACATCCAATGGCTGGAGTTTGTCTGTTGTATGCGGAGGCAAGGTAACAATCACGATACCATGCATTATCGCAAACTCAACAGGCTGAATGTTCATGTGACATTCAGCATTGTCCATGATCAGAAGAATCTTGTTCTCTACAGAAGAACAAGACTTCTCATGGAGATGCTGAAGTGTCTGCACGAAGCATTCACCATTCATCCAGCCACTAGGGATGCAATATCCCTTTGGAACCAAAGATCGTGTTCCTCATGAAAGCGGGATTCCATCGGCATCTGGGGAATTATAAACACTGGAGGGATGGACTGCCCCACAGCATTGTATAATGCCCACAAACGTCATGCTGTCACCGCGTTCACGAGTTACCTGCGTGGCTACTGGCTGGCCTCTCGCACACACACCTTGACTGGCTTCATAACAGTCGACAATGAACTCTCATCCAATTGTATATCCGGTCCGGCGTGAATGTGTACTTCTCCAAAGCTAATGTGTAAGCCTTAAAGAAGGTTTTCCACATTGACTTTGTTGAAGGCAACAATCCTGGCAATGGACATGCCTTCCGGAGCCTTCAATACAAGGTTTGGATGACGGTTCATGAAGGCATAGTACCAGTCCCTTGTCGCCATTTTCTCTTTTCTCCCAGGCAGCAGGATGCTCTTGCTCCCACAAGCTATGGCATACTGGTACACCATCCTACGCACATCGTTCATGGGCAGGCCGTAGAACATCTTGGCTGCGTGGATGGTATAATCAGCAATGTATATTTTCTTGTTGAGGGCTGAAAACCCTATTGCTACGGGAAGCAACAGCCATATAGGTAACTCCATCCGACAGCTTCTTCGATAGATAGAAGGCGTCCTGTAAGAAAAGAAATGAATTAGGACTTAAAAGGCCCTTGCTGGCAACAAAAGTTGACAAAAAAAATAATAAATAGAGCGCTTGAAGGCATCCTTTAACAAAAGAAATTAATTAGGACTTAGAAGGCCCTTGCTGGCAATAAAAGCTAACAAAAAAATGAATAAAATTTTAAAATCTATAATCTAGGAGACCCTTAAGCTATCCCTGAGGTCTTTTTGCATGACCTCATCCCAGGGAGACCAAAGAAGACGTGGGATGAGGTCATACAAAAAGACCTTGGGGAGATATGGAACTAAATAGAGCAACTTACAGCAAGAGTTGTTTTCTTGATGTTGAATCTGTCAGCGGCTTCTTTCAGGCTGCAGCTAGTGGCCACGCGGTGCTTAAAGGCAGCCTCCAGGTCAGTGCGGTCCATCTGCTTGTCGCTCTTCCTGACATATTTGCGAGGCATGATGACGGTGATGGCGGTAGGTTAGGTAGATCTGAAAAGAGTTAATGACATTAGACATCATGCATATTAGGTTAGGTTAGTTTAGGTTAGCTTAGCTTAGTATTTTTTACAGTGTAGAGGCGATTCTTGCATGGCCACCATATTATTTTGGGACTATGAGTCTGGCAATATATGTGGGGGATCACCGAACGTCATGCCCCAAAATATGCAGTGTTAATGTTTTTTTAACGATAAAAATTAATTCTAGAATCATTCTAATAACATAAATCACTTATATAATAGTTAGTTCATGTGCTTATAGCATAATAACACTGATATAGCATCATAATTTAATACCAATCACCTTCAACTTTACACCAACAAAAAAACACTGTTCCATTAATTTAAATGCACTAGTTCACCACCACCATTTAATATCATGCTAATATGCATAGTCAGTCACTTTTTCTTATGTTTTTCTAAGTATTTAAAAATATATAAGATTTTCCAAATCGTAGTGATGCGGGGGATCACCGAACGTCATGCCCGAAAATATGCAGTGTTAAATGGGTTTTTTAACCATAAAAAAATAATTCTAGAATCATTCTAATAACATAAATCACTTATATAATAGTTAGTTTCATGTGCTTATAGCATAATACACTGATATAGCATCATAATTTAATACCAATCACCTTCAACTTTATGCCACAAAAAAACACTGTTCCATTTAATTTAAATGCACTAGTTCACCACCACCATTTAATATCATGCGAATATACATAGTCAATCACTGTTTGTTATGTTTGTGTAGGTATTTCAAAAGATATAGCTTTTTCAAAATTTCACTGTACGTTGATCCCCCGCACTTCACCATACGTTGATCCCCCGCGCCACCAATTTTTTTGTAAATAATGCCACCGCGGCCTGTTCGAAAGCATGCACTACTTTTTCACTCAATAACATGTCAATACGGTTATACCTCGTATTGCAACTTACCTCAAAAGAATCACGCCATCACAGCCGACATGAGACACTATATAAGAACGGCGAAAAGTAACAAGGAACATACGAAAAATAAAATTTCTTACCTGGTAAACACGGAGGTGACGCTGACGCTACCCTGTTGCTCGCATGTAGTTCACTGAGGGTGGCGCTGCATCCGTGGTGGCATGGTGGCGCGAAATTTGAATTAATTTTCGCGTTGTAGCCTTCGTACGGTGATCCCCCCCGTTCGGTGTGACCCCACCCCACCCTACCCGTATGTCTAGCTCTTTACTGTCTGTCTACCCATCCCTCCATCCCTCCATCTATCTGTCTATCTATCAGCTTTTAATCCACTCTTCTTACTGTAACTCACCTTTCATACTGTCCTTCCCTGGCTTACCGCCGCTTTTATATTAGATACAATGATTATATGTGGCCTGTGTCTCCTTGCTGCACGTCAAAATTGTGTGGTGGGGGTTGTGGTTAATGTGGTGGGGGCTGTGGTTAATGTGATAGGGTGTGTGGTTAATGTGGTAGGGTGTGTGGTGGGGGCTGTGGTTAATGTGATAGGGTGTGTGGTTAGTGTGGTGGGGGCTGTGGTTAATGTGGTAGTGTGTGGTGGGGTTTGTGGTTAATGTGGTAGGGTGTGTGGTGGGGGCTGTGGTTAATGTGGTAGTGTGTGGTGGGGGCTGTGGTTAATGTGGTAGGGTGTGTGGTGGGGGTGGCCGGGTGTCTGTGTAGAGGGTTTATGGAACTGTCGTCGATGGGAATTCTCGCCGAAACACCAACCTAGAACTCTCGCCGACGTGGAAATGTTAAAGTAGTCGTCCAGACCATTTCATCATTCCTGATTTAATGCAATCAAATCATAGCCATTAACGAGTATATCAACAATACGTCGTCACTTTTTGCATCCAGTCAGCCGCTTTTAAATAATCCGCAATCAAAATCTGTAAAATCCCCGAGTTCTCAAAATACTCCAGACGATGCGGCCAACTCAAGATCAGGCTCGGTGACGTAGGAATAGGGAGCGCTCTCCCGCCCGCAGATTCAGAGGGATGTAAACACAGGAGATATATATAGTACTTGAAGATTTTTGGGTGTTTCTGATTGATTTATTTTGCGATATGCCAGATTCATGCATCCTTTATGGGTGCAGCAAGACAGCTGTGCCTTTCGAGAGAAGTTTGCACAAGTTTCCTACTGATACCAAAACGTTAAATGTATGGAAGAGGTTTGTGCGGCGGACAAGATCAAATTGGAAAGGGAAGTTGACATTTGCAAGGATTTGTAGTGATCACTTCCAGCGGGATTGCTACAGCAACTGGATGAAAGTGTCTATAAGGAATGTAGCGAAATTGGATTTGAAGGATAAGTTCCAGGTCCCGACAATCTACCCGGAGGGCACCTGCTCCACTCTTGCTTCGACCAAAACAAGAGCTAAGAACTTGACCCCCGCCCCTGGCCCTGTGCCAAGTTGCCAGACTCCTGATGGGCATGGTTCTCTCTCAGTCTCACCAGCCTCATGCTCAGCAACTAGACCACCCGCTCCTAAACGTCCTCGATCTGCTGTCAGGAAGCGAGAAGTAATTAAGGTAAGCCTGTCAATGAGTATTATCAGTATCATACTCTCTTGTGCTTATGCTTTCCTTGGGTTGGAAACATTCTAGAGTCCTTTTCCGCCCTTATTAGTGGGCTTTTTTAGGGTAAAATTATAGTGTTTCCCATACTCTCCCACTTCCCCAAACAAGTTTGGGGATCTGTGGGAAGGATTTTCGGGTGGAGAACAAATTATGCATCGGCAACACGAAATTTAAGAGTTGTGGAGGGGATAAAGTTCCCTAGATCTAGGGTAATTTCCTTATATCTAGAGAAATTTGCCTAACCAAAATTAACCTAACCTAACCTACCATGGGGCTTGACCCACCGATATTGGTCCGATAACCTAACCTAACCAAATCTAACCTAACCTAACCAAATCTAACCTAGCCTAACCAAATATAACCTACCCTAACCTAAACAAATATAACCTAACCTCCTAGCGCGGGGTTGGGGGGGTTCTCGACACTTCGGTCATCATTCTGTGAGGATCGGCAGCTACACACATTCTTGACTCAGAAGAAATCCAAAGAATTTTCCCTAGTTCTATTGAATTTTTTCAACACCCCAAACTCAAAAACTATGTGTTTGCGACGCTTATTTTGTACCCCAGCCAAATATCCCGCATTCCCCCAGGTCCCCAAGCTTGTTTTGTGGGAGAGGGGGAGTATGGGCAAACACTAGAATAATACCTTTTTTAGTTCTACTGCAGTTCAATGCATTACAAGGCACGTAGTTATAAACATCCTCAACTTGTCGATCTGATTATTTGCGTGACCTGGAACTGTTGCCGATATTAATTCTGGTAAATTCTAGAGTCCTTTCCCGTCCTTATTATTATTATTTTATCTTTCATCCGACAGGCCTTCACATATCCCTTCAGATACTTCTACAACGTAATTATAAAGTGAGGGAGGGATGCCCCCTTCAACCCCCCCCCTCTGGACTCCCTAAAATAATATTACTAACCTTACCTAACCTTACCAAAAAGCTCCGATCTAATTCTAATTGCAGGAAAAAACTAAAATTTTACCAGGATTGGTTAGGATAGAGGTTAGGTTAGTGCATTATTTTTTGGAATGTCTCGCTAGGAGGTTATTAGTGAGGTTAGGTTAGGTTATAGTGAGGTTAGATTAGTCATTAACCATATTATAATTTTGAGGGGTCCAGGGGGGTCGTTTATTGGGGGGAGGGGCATCTCTCCCCCACTTTATAATTTTTAGAGGTATCTGAAGGGATCTGTGGAGGTATGGAAGAAAAAAAAGTATTATTTTACACTAGGACCAGAATTCCATACAGAATTGGGAGTGTGGTTGGTTCTGCTTTCCTTATTAGATTTTAAGAAACATTCTCTCAATGAGCTTCCGTCACAAATACTTACTTTTGGAGATATGAAATCTTTATTGGGAGGAGAAAGGCAAGTGTTTACGGGCAGCATATTTCCCAACTCTTATGTGAGTATGTGGTTTCTGAGTGAAGACGTTTGGCTGTAGCTTTGAAACTAACCATAGGATTTTCTCAAAAATACCCGCATTGTGATTCCCACACAAAGTTATTACTAATGGTTCATAGAAACCTCATCAACCCTAACCGTAAGCTTACCGGAGGTTTTCAAGAGTAAACGTGTCATAGTAATACTCCTCTAGTTTCACTCTTCTTCCTCTTATGACCTGCATCCCCTCAATTGATTCCTTGCCGTGGATCCATTTTAATGCGAATTTGACTTAAGTTAGGTTAAAAGGTGGGGTTAGGTTAGGTTAGTGAGTTAAAAGGGGGGGTTACGTTAGTTAATTTTCATATCTCCTATGCACTCGCTCTTTTGCAAACGCTAGAAATTTATCCTAATTTCGGCAATAGTTCCAGTAAAAGTTTGTTAAATGTATATATTGAGTAATATAACATCCAAGATAAAAACCGGAACAGTCGCCAAAAATCGGAACACAAGCCGACGTGAAACAATTGGAACACTCGTTGTCGTCAGCGATAATTCCTATTGGCGACAGTTCCAGGTTACAGCAAATAAACAGGTCTATAAGTTGAGGACGGTTATAACTACGTGTCTTATTCCTATCGGCAATATTTTCATAAACCTTATTTGCAGTATTTCTAACCCCTACAACAGCGTCGGAAATGAAAAATGACACAATAGGGGTCTTGGGGGAAGCAAAACCCCCTCAGTAAGTTTAGGTTGCGTAATCAATGACCAGGTTAGGTCAGTTAACTAGCAGGGGGATCTGGGGGGCAGTTATGTCAGGAGAGTATTGGCCACTAGGGTGTATTTTATTAAACTGCAGCTTTACAGTTTGTGTTTTCTCCAGACCTTCACAGATATATTCAGATACCTCCAAAAAGTCATTATAAAGTGGGGGAGAGATGCTGCCTTTCCCTCCTCCCTCTAAAATAACCCCCCTTCAACCCCACCCACCCAAAAAAAAAGTATTACTAACCTAACCTTACCAATAAGCTCCTTCCGAGACCTAAGGGCGGAAAGGACTAGAATGGTATTTATGGTTAAGATTTGTTTTGTTGACACTATTTTCAGATAAAGCTATATTATTCTGATAGATTTTTGTGTTTTGAAAAAATCTGACCTTTGTTTTTCTTGTCAATCACTTGATTACTTTTATTGCCGTTTCTTTAGTAGTTAATATTACCATAACCAGTAGCTTTGGTGCATCATCATTTTACATAGTTTTCTGAATGCCCGCCCACAAAACACTTCACACCAGATCAGTACCGAACTTGTGTTGTTTGAATTTTGCAAGATTACCAAATGTTCTGCTAGTAATATCTAGGCCTGCATCATATGTCGCACAATATATCACAATAATCTGTTACCGGGAATTGTGATCTTTTGTTTTATGGTTTAATAACCATAGCCATGTTTTATTTCTGACTTAAACTGAAACACCCTTTTCTTTTTCAGGTAAGCTGCCCGTGTCTGTGGTAGTGGATGCGATCTCCCATTGACAAACCGCACCCTCTCTTGATGAAGTCAGAGAGGCTGTAGCAAAGTTGAGGGGTGGGAAGGCAGCTGGTGTTTTGTAATATCAGTGCGGAGCTCCTCAAAGCTGGGGGTGAGGCCATGATCCGCGGGTTGCATGTGTCCTGACTGCCGTGTGGCAATCAGGTATCATTCCTCCAAACTGGCAAAAGGGGGCTGGTCGTCCCTATCTGGAAAGGGAAAGGGGACCGTCAGGACTGCAACAATTACCGCGGTATTACACTGCTCAGCGTGCTAGGCAAGGTGCTTGCCCATCTATTGCTGACACTGATCCGCAGTCATCTGCTGAAGCATCAGAGACCTCAGCAGTCTGGGTTCACACCTGGTAAGTCAACACGGACCGTATCCTAGCGCTTCGTGTCCTGGTGGAACGCCGACGTGAGTTTCGACAGGGGATGCTTGCAACCTATGTTGATCTCAAGAAGGCGTTTGACTCGGTGCATCGTGAGTCACTCTGGGATCTCTGCGACTTTGCGGGATTCCTGCAAGGACTATTGATTTGATAACTGGTTTGTACTCTGGGACTGAGAGTGCAGTGAAGTGTGGGGGGAGGTAGTATATCCAGCTTCTGTCCTGTAAAATACAGGATTGAGGCAAGGGTGCGTCCTCGCCCCATCACTTTTCAACACTTGTATGGACTGGGTATTTGGCAAAGTTGTAGATCAAAGTGATTGTGGAGCATCCCTCGGCAACACCAAGATCACTGATCTTGTTTTTGCCGATGATGCAGTAATCTTTGCTGAGTCGCTGGAGGTCCTGGTGATGGCGCTCGAGGCGCTGCACGAGGAGGCAAAGCCTTTGTGACTTGAGGTCTCCTGGCTTAAGACCAAGGTCCAGGTGTTTGGAGGCTTACTAGGGAGTGGCGCCGTAGGGTGGGCAAGGCGACGCGCCCTTTGGCGTATGCCCCAAATGATTGATTGATTGCATGTAACTGACTGCCATGGGAAAAATTTGGATGTCAAACAACAATGTGCTAACTGTGGTGGTTTCCACAACGTTTTCTACAGAGGTTTGTCCTATCTACCACTTCGAATCAGAAGTGACATTCATCAGTTTTCATCTGATAGAACATCTGATAGAACCATCCTGCTGTAACATTCGTTCTTTCCCCTTCCCTCATCGTTTCACTTTTATTCTTTAACCCCTCCCCTTTATATGCTTTGCCATAGTGCCATATGACCTCTGGGTGTCTGGCACATTCACCTTTTTAGGTATTAAATCAATCAATCAAACAACAATGTCCACTGTTTTTCTACAACATGAAATTCACTGTATTATCAATTTTGCAAGAAAATAAAAGTATATTGTTGAATACCTACTCATGATTAGCACCATTGACTGGCAGGTTACCATTGTGGCTCTGTATGTCAGGAAGGCAACCTCCAATGCCCAAGGTGTTAAGACACACGCCCGGAAATCCTGGGTGCACTGTGATGCACTTAAAGTTAGCATTGGGGATGTTGGAGTCCTTCAGCTTTGCTTTGACATATATCGTGGTTTGGCAACATACACATTCCCTAGCTGTTGGCATTAGCTGGCAATTTCCACACCGGCACCTGAAAGATATAGTGTTCGATAACTCAGTGGAAATATACAACATTTTTGAAGCAGATCCATAAACGAACTGAAACTTCTATAACAATGATAAATATAAAAACATGTGTCTCTAACTTGTAATACTGTTATCATTATGATGTTATATGTGGCGGAACAAGGGGTGTATGAAGGGGAGGGAACCTTAGTTTTCATATATATATAATATATAATATATATATATATATATATATATATATATTATATATATATATATATATATAATTGGTATATATATAATTGGTAACATACTGAGGAAAATTAGCAAATAGTTTTAATGTGAAGTACATACTCATGAATGAATGTATAACATGGTGCAAAAATGTAGGCAACATGACAGACATTTAATCAACACTTATGTTAATATATATATATATATATATATATAATATATATATATATATATAATATATATATATATATATATATATATATATATATATATATATATATATATATATATATATATATATAATATATATATATATATTATATATATAATATATATATATATATATATATATATATATATTAACATAAGTGTTGATTAAATGTCTGTCATGTTGCCTACATTTTTGTTACCAATTTATCTAGTTATAGTGTGTATAGTGTACCCCAGCAAACATGGGCTATGCGGGCCTGTGTCGGCTTGTGCCGGGTACGTATCGGCACCGGCGGCAGGGCAACTGGTTTCGGCAAATCGGATGAAGCCGATGTCGGCCCTGCAGTGGGAACTGTATATCGGGCCAATTATTGATAAATTCGTACAGGCCCAACACAGTCTTCCTTGACTCGGCCCAAGGATAATATATTAAGTGAATGTGACATGAATGGCCGGGCCGAAGGACTTAAATAGGGTTCAAAGCTCGGATTAAGGATAATTGTTGATTATTAGGTGGCTGAATCGTAGCCAGCTGTTGGCCACTCGCGCCCGTTGTGACGGCGTTGTCTCGAAGCCAATATTCAAAATATTACCAGTGGAAGTGGCCGGGCGGCCGCAGCTCTACATGTACTGCTCTTACAGGCCTCAGGCTGAGGATCGAC
>JACEEZ010008436.1:0-60168 GCA_016584305.1 Chionoecetes opilio | reverse complement strand
AAACCCGCGAAAATCCCGGGCATGGCGGGCAGATGATGGCCAGTTAATGAATCCCTCATTATACCTGACCCTTGCCATCAGGTGCAACAGTTAATAAAAAAATAAGTCACTAATGTGGAACTCTGAGTGGAATGGTCTCAGTAGACAGGTAGTTAGTGCGGAGTCATTAGGGAGCTTTAAAGGGGAGCTGGATAAGTTCATGGATGGGGATGAAAGGTGGATGTAGGTAGTGTTAGGTGACAGGAACTACCACGTGTAGGCCTCGCGGCCTCTTGTAGCTTCCTTATTTTCTTATGTTCTTATGTTCTTAACTCGACCCAGCCAGCCCCATATGATGTCCGTAGGTGCCCGCCTCTTTACCTTGCCCTATTAATAGTCCTTGGTTTATGGAGAAAAAAAACATTAATGTGAAGGATATGTGTTGTGATCCATTCACAATATCGTCAGTCAGTTATCGTAACTTATTAACGGCTTTCATTCGACGGTACACTTTCGTCAGTGTGGTAGTTTTGTTTACAGTTATCAGCTGTGAGCGCCGAGCGGGCGAGCCTCGAACACTCCTGTCAGCCGTTCTGGCGAGGCACGAAAACGAGAGAGAAGCCGTAAGAAGCCGGCTTCTTACGGCTTCTCTCACCAAAATTCGCCTCAGGAACAATTTGAGGACAAACAAGAGAGCACAGGGAGCCCATCACATAGCCTCTCGTCAGCTCCACGCCAGGACCGATGTGACCTGTGCAAGATTTACAATTATTGTTGACACTCATTTCCAAATAAGGTTTTAAAGAAAATAATTAATATATTAATATACACCAGGGTCCTGCATAAAGCGTTTCCCCTATAAAGCGAACGACCTAGAATAGGTCTAAAAATATATATTTTTTTTTTTTTAAATAAATAAAATTCCAAAATTTTTGTTAGGAACAAATTTAATCATATAGAACGATTCTGCCATCAAAGTAGGGCAAATCCAAGGAGTTCTCATATAGAGAGCAGAAATATCGTACAGAACGTGAGCAGGCCGCCATAAGAAGGCTTGCGGCAGCTTGCGTTTTCTGTTAACTCGAGGCATTTTTCGTAAGCCGGCTTGCCCAGCTGGCGCAAGCCATGGCAAGGGTGAGTCAGTAGCAACAGCGGTAGCGGCCGCAAAATTCTCATCCATTATTACCAAAAAAAACATTCTTGTGAAGGATATATGTTGTGATCCATTCACAATATCGTCAGTTATCGTAATTTATTGATGGCTTCCAATCGAAGGTACACTCGTCATTGTGGTTTAGTGTCGTCGTTGGTGTTTACAAGTTATCAGCTGTGAGAACTGGTGAGGCCCGCAAGCGAGAGTTAAACCTGGTTTATGGCAACTTGCTTTTGAGTCACTAACCTAACCTAGTCCCATGCTTTAACCTCCTAACTAAAGCCAAATCTGCCTTAAAAGTGTCTGCGGCAAGGGAAGAACAGAGGCTATGTAGGTCACAAGAGGAAGAAGAGTGAGAGGCACGCCGCACATAAACAAACACTTGTCTCTCGCCTCCCTATGAACAACATGTCATTATCTCCAAAAGTTTGAGTCCAAAAGAATGTTTCCTAGAATCCAATAAGGTAAACAGAAACCATACTCCCAATTGTGTAGGGAATCTCGATCCTAGTGTAAAATAATACCATGTTCTGGTATGCATGGGTGTGAACAAGTATTAATGTACGGGTACGGGCGGGAGGACCGATCCACCAATATCTGGATAAGCCCACTTATCCAGGTACCCATGCCCATGACTGTACATACATAGATAGATAGATAGATAGATATTTTATTGTCCACAAAAATGCATACAAAGAAATGACATAATATACCGAAAATTACTCCTGGACCAGAAATGTACTCTAGTCAGTAATCAACACAAGTATCAAGGGTCTAAGAAATGTTAATGGGAAACGATGTGGCACCTTAGTATTTTTTTTCTTCATACATGCACAACAGTACAGACAATACAAATCAGGCGCCTAGAATTGAAACGGCACAAGCGCCACTTTTTAAAAAACTGAGAAAAACGCGCTTAAAGTTTAATCTAATATCTTCATTTGTTGCAGATTTATTTTGAAAACACTTTAGGTGCATTTTTTTCATTGATAAAAAAGTGGCGCTTGTGCCGTTTCATATCTTGATTTTCTTAGATTAAACTTTAAGCGCGTTTTTCTCAGTGTTTTAAAAGTGGCGCTTGTGCCGTTTCATATCTTGATTTTCTTAGATTAAACTTTAAGCGCGTTTTTCTCAGTGTTTTAAAAGTGGCGCTTGTGCCGTTCATATCTTGATTTTCTTAGATTAAACTTTAAGCGCGTTTTTCTCAGTGTTTTAAAAGTGGCGCTTGTGCCGTTTCAATTCTAGGCGCCTGAAATACAGTACAATCTTACTTTTGGCTTCCAAGATGTTATTGTCGCCCACTTTGGAGGCCTGGCAGTAGCTGTCCACCTCAAAGACATTGTTGTTTACAATCACCATTACTGGCGCTGGATTTTGAGGCCTCCAAACCCTTTCAGGCAATCTGTGGGATATAAATTTTTACTAACACTACACTACACTACAACTATCACTATCACACAATCACTACACTACAAACACACCAAGACTTGATACTTCAAATTCAGTATGATCAAGAATCTCCCCTGCAAAAATCATATCTCTACCATTAAAATTTTGGGGGGGTAAACTAATGTGCAGGCAAAAGCCATGTTCACAGTGGCAGTAGCAGGCATAAGCCATGTTCACAGTGGCAGTAGCAGGCATAAGCTATGGTCACAGTGGCAGTAGCAGGCATAAGCTATGGTCACAGTGGCAGTGCAGGCAATAAGCTATGGTCACAGTGGCAGTAGCAGGCATAAGCTATGGTCACAGTGGCAGTAGCAGGCATAAGCTATGGTCACAGTGGCAGTAGCAGGCATAAGCTATGGTCACAGTGGCAGTAGCAGGCATAAGCTATGGTCACAGTGGCAGTAGCAGGCATAAGCTATGGTCACAGTGGCAGTAGCAGGCATAAGCCAGGGTCACAGTGGCAGTAGCAGGCATAAGCTAGGGTCACAGTGGCAGTAGCAGCATAAAGCTATGTTCACAGTGGCAGTAGCAGGCATAAGCTATGGTCACAGTGGCAGTAGCAGGCAAAAGCTATGGTCACAGTGGCAGTAGCGGGCATAAGCCAGGGTCACAGTGGCAGTAGCAGGCATAAGCTATGGTCACAGTGGCATTTAGCAGGCATAACTATGGTCACAGGGGCAGTAGCAGCATAAGCCAGAGTCATAGTGGCAGTAGCAGGCATAAGCTAGGGTCACAGTGGCAGTAGCAGGCATAAGCTACGGTCACAGTGGCAGTAGCAGGCATAAGCTACGGTCAAGTGGCAGTACAGGCATAAGCTACGGTCACAGTGGCAGTAGCAGGCATAAGCTACGTCACAGTGGCAGTAGCGGGCATAAGCTATGGTCACAGTGGCAGTAGCAGGAAATAAGCTATGGTCACAGTGGCAGTAGCAGGCATAAGCCAGGGTCATAGTGGCAGTAGCAGGCATAAGCTAGGGTCACAGTGGCAGTAGCGGGCATAAGCTACGGTCACAGTGGCAGTAGCAGGCATAAGCTACGGTCCAGTGGCAGTAGCAGGCATAAGCTACGGTCACAGTGGCAGTAGCAGGCATAAGCTACGGTCACAGTGGCAGTAGCAGGCATAAGCTACGGTCACAGTGGCGTAGCAGGCATAAGCTCGGTCACAGTGGCAGTAGCAGGCATAAGCTAGGGTCACAGTGGCAGCAGCAGCACCGCATCCTCTGCCTTCTAGAGAGGTGACGTGTAGTGTGCTATTTCCTAATTCTTGCCAAACTGAATTCTAACAGGGTTGAGTTCGGGGAGTTTTGTATTCCTAAATCAATGTACCTATCATATTCATTCTTACAAGTGTGAATACCATTTGCTAACACTACATCAGCAGCTGGTATTTTGTTCCATTACATTGAGAAGCGATATTTTGTTTGTTTCTTGATCTCCTTTTTTTCTACAGTGTCCAGTGTTCTGTTTATTTGGGTTGTTTGAAGACTTCTTTGTCAATTTCCTCTTTACCCAGCAAGTCTTATATCTGTATGGCATTTCCCCTGTCTCTCTGCTTTGTCCTCTGATGGTAAGTTCAACTTCCCGAGCTTTTCCTTGTAGCTCAGGTCTTCAGGATGGGCGCCCATTTAGGTACTCCGTAGTGTAAGGGGTTTGCACGCTCGGGCCCCAACCGAGAAGTCCCGGTTCGATCCCCGGGCGGAGCGAAGACAGACGGGCGGTCTTCTTAAAACCCGAGCCCCTGTCCACCCAGCAGTGAATGGGTACCGGGGTTAGCCGGGGGTTTGTGCCCCGCCTCCCGGGGTGATGGCTTCGGCCCAAAACTGAGGGGTGCCGTTGTTTAAGCTATCCCCCAAACACCATCGGATCGGATTTAGATGCTGCCCTTCGCACTTTCCTAATTTGATTGTTTTATTTTTCAAGAAGGGACTCCATTACCACTGATGCATATTCTGAGATTGTTCAAACAAAAACTACTTATCGGGCAATCTCATACTTGCTAGTAATCCCTAGGCTGTCAATGATGTACTTTCTTTTGAAGATTTAGCTATAGTTATTTTTTTTTATTATGGTCAAAATGCAGTAAGGAAGCCAAAGCCCCCTGCCTCCCCTTCTATGCTACGGGGCAGCTGATTGGTGCATTCCTCGTATCACATACCAATCACAATATCTTCACTACTTAACAGCGCGTGACCACTGGACAGAGCAATCTTACTACAGAGGGATTTTTGATTTTTTCACCCTCTGTAGTGAAGATGCTCTGTCCAGTGGTCCCCGCGTTGTTAAGTAGTGAAGATATTGTGATTGGTAGTGATGATACGAGGAATGCACCAATCAGCTGCCCCGTAGAATAGAAGGGCAGGCAGGGGGCGTGGCTTCCTTACTGCTTTTTGACCATAATAAAAAAAATAGACTATAGCAAGTGATCTCCTATGCTTAGGCCGTTCTTGCTGTCTCCACAGTCTATCAGTATTGAAGTCCATTTTGCATTTGATACTCCATTGGTGCAGCTTGGTTAAGGGAGTTTCTTGAATGATTTCTCAGTTTCAATGAGTCTCATTATCTTCATGTCATGAGCAAAAATGTTCATGATGGTTCCTTCATTATTGCCATCAGTAGCGTAAATAATTACTCTGCCGTTGCTCTACACAATACTCCCTAGCGACCCTCGATTTAACAGACTTTGGATTTAACGGACTTTGGATTTAACGGACTTTGGATTTAACGGACTTTGGATTTAACGGACTTTGGATTTAACGGACTTTGGATTTAACGGACTTTGGATTTAACGGACTTTGGATTTAATGGACTCCATCTGCATTTTGCATCCTTCTTCTATTCTTTTCTTTTATATTTTGGCCTGTAGGCAGTGACCTCTACTCCGGGTCCCGACTAGCTTATTTCCCATAAGTTTAATGTACAGACATGCCCTCTGTTTTCGAACATAATTCGTTCCCAAAAGTTGTTCTAAAACCGATTTGTTCTAAAACCTAAACAAATTTTTCCATAAGAAACAATATAAAATGGATTCATCCGTTCCTGACCCCAAAATAAAGACCTTTTTTACCTTTTTAGCTGTATTTTATGCATAAAAATGCCTATAAATGCAATGCAAAATTATATTATAACACACCATCTGAATAAAGAATAAAGTTTTTAGCTTTAACCCTCTCACGCACCAAAGTTTAATAAGTTTCTCCGTCCACTGCGACATCCGTCTGGGGCTCCCTGAGGGGCCCCGGAAATGGCCTGACTGTGCGGCGAATTTTTTTATGTTATCAATTTCACCGTGTATTCTTTTTCCTGGCATTATTATATATCATTGGTTTTGCAAGAGATTATTCTGCCTTATGAAAGAAAAAAATAACAAGAAATGCAAATAAATGCGGAATTTACCGACTCCGAAAAAAACATTGAGTAAAGGGGAAATTAGAAATACTTACGTTCACCATTCGTAGCTCGAAACTTCCTGAGTCAACTTTTTATGGTTTATATGCCAATAAAAACGGAGTTTTATGAGGATTCCAACGCTACCATTATAATTTTCATATGGCCAGTATGGCCAGCTCGGGACACGTTTTAAAGGGACGACAATCCGCGCTCACAGGTGCTGCTGAGAGGAAACTGAGACACAAGCCCGTATCATTTCAAATCCACTCTCCCGAGAGTTTTACAATTAGTTTATATTATAGGTCTAGCTTGGATCTTTGATGCAGAAAATGTTGACGCGATTCTGATAAATACTTTTTTTTTGGCGAATTTTTACAAGTTTTTTGACGCGAATCGCGTCAAAAGCTCAGATGTAGACGGGCCCGTTTTGACGCGAATCACGTCACGTGCGTGAGAGGGTTAATAGCTGATAGATAGTATTCACTGAGGTCACAACCTCCGGGTATTTGTTGGAGGAAAGACATGTAAACACAGCTGTTATCTGACAGTCCCGGGCCAAACGCCTCATCTCCCGAGTCAGCCACTCCACCTGGAACAACACGCTCGGCGATGCCCTCCGCATCACCTCCATGGGCCAATACCGCAGTGGGCTCTTCCCCCCCCGTGGATAAGGACAAAGTCCCGCGTCCTGGATGTCACCTTCACTTGCCTCCGCCTGGGGCACACGACACTCACGGCTCACCTGCACCGCCTCTGTCTGTCCCCTGACCCCCACTGCCCCTGGTGTAGGAATGTTCCGGAGACTATTGACACTTTCTGCTGCAGTGTCCGCGCTTTTCCCCTCACACCGTGTATGCTACACTCTCAACTACTCGCCCGAACGTCACCACCTTTGATCTGCCCACCCAGCTGGCGGCGGTGTTTACAAGTCTGAGCCTCCAATATGGCGTAGTGTGAATACTATCTATTAGTTTAATATAGTTTAAAGCTAACTTATAGCTTAAAGCTTTTTGCCTTTACGCTTTCACTAGCTTTCTTAGGTCCCATGGTGGCTTATGGAATAAAAAGAATAGAAGAAATAATGCACAACACAAGAAAATTGTCAAAATCAAAGAACAGTTCGGAGCGGATGTTCCCTGAGTGAGGGCCGCGGCGTGACTGACGCGCCGTCAGTTCAAAAAACTGTTCAAAAAGTTCAAAAAACCGTTCAAAAAGTGAGACATTCGAAACCCGAGGTTTGACTGTATGTAGTTTCATGGATTTGAGTTTAGCGCCGATTCAACGGTCCCGAATAGACACAAAACTGGCTGCACCATTGTATGTTATGATACAATATACCTCAGTCCATTATTCATGGTAATTACAGACACTATTCATCTTTTTTTGCTATGATCTTAACAATATGAAACAAAACTTAAAAGCACAAAAGTGAAGTTCACTTACCTATTAATGATCTGAGCCTGTTCCTCAATCAAGTTTCCTTCCCCAATGATGATGGGTCCGGCTTCAGCTATGATTCGGGCTTTGGGATGAATAACTGTGCGCGACCCAATTGTAATTTCACCATAGTAATCGGCTTCTAAACAAACCACAGCTCCAGGAGTTACTTTCACGCTGAAAAACAAATAAAATTGTCAAATCAGGTAGTGTTTTATCATTAGGTATTTGAATCGAAGGCTCTCCACTGTATACTCCACACGAAGGTCAACTAATGCTATAGAGAGAAACGAAGGCTCTCCACTATGTATACTCCACACGAAGGTCAACTAATGCTATAGAGAGAACAATCAATGCCAGGCTTCATCCTGTCCTAATGTTTATCTTTGGGTCTTTCCTTCACACAATCGGCCGCTTTTTTAAACTTGGACTAGGGAGAGTCTAACGTGGAGCTTCCATGTTAGACTCTAGTGGTACCAATGCCACGAACGCGTTCTTTAGACACCATCTTGGAGAGCTAACATAGTCTTATGTTGATCCACGACTGCGCTTGGGTTGGCAGCCCTGAACCAGGGAGATCATATATTGGGGGACGGAGAGCGGAAGTCATTTGTCTCCGCGCCCTGCTACCGAGAACAACAAAACACACCATACCATATATGAACCTATATTCTTCATTTATTCACTTTTTTACCCACATTTTCCTTGATCTTCATAGCTCTTCCCATTATTGGGAGTAAAGATTGTCATGGTCATGTTATAGTTATTATTTAGTTGTACAACTAATGATGCCTTAATCACTAGTTGATAGTTGAAATTCATATCAGGGCAAACCTATATATTAAATATATATATCGGTCGACTTCTTGAATCAAAACGTATAGTTCATCATACAAGTTTGGCCGCTATAATGATCCGGTGGTGGTGGTGGTATCAAATGTCTGACGTACTAGTACACACGCACGTATACACACAAGCAAGGATATTATAAAGTTATACTATCCTTGCACACAAGTGTCACGTGTGTCACAGTGAGGTGTTAGCCCCCCCGTGTGTCTTGTCTGACCTAAAGAGCGAACGCGCAGTTCTCGTCCACTACAACAGAGTACCGCCAGGGCCACGGATACGGCATACGTACGGCGAGGGCCAGCAGTGGTCTATAGATACTAATTTCGGGCACGCAAGACTCGAACCTATGATCAGCGCATCAAGGTATACCCTGGGTACGTCTCTGTAGTAATCAGTGGGAGAATATTACGCTGAAAGGCTAATGTGGCAGCTATGTATTATCGTAACATTCTGGCGATAGTGAGCTAAAATCGGCCCTATTTCGGAAATCAGCCGATCTTAGCTCAACACGGCAAACATAGTTTTTAGGTTTAGGTTAAGTTATGTTTAGGTCTGGTTTAGGTTAGGTAAGGTTTATGATAGGTTTGTGTTAAGTTTTGTAGAGTTATTTAGGTTAAATAAGCGTCCGCGGTACGATTTCCGAAAGAGGCCGGTGACGACTCGGTACGGGCATCTCCCTCAGCCCACCCTCGTAAGGTTATTGTAGCCATAATACACTCGTAAGTTGTCCCTTACGAGGGATTTTCGAGCATCCCTGCCGAGGTGGATAGATGTGTGGAAATGGGAGACTTCTGCCGTGGCCTCCCCGTAGAGGGATGTAAGGAACCGCTGTTAGCGTAGACTAGACTATTATGACCAAAAAGAGAATAAATGTCTCCTCTGTTTCCATTAATTAAATGCAAGTGCTGCTGTATAGTCGTATAAGTGAGTGACTAGTATATTGCTGATAGTCTGGACTCGGCGGGCGAGGAGAGATAAACAAACCCAGATTTCGTAGGGCGCCAAACGCGGTCTTTAAAAAAATATTTCAGATGCTTCATAATCTGCAGTAGACGCATGTATATACACTCATATTTTGCCCAACAGAGCATTGACAATACCGCTACTTTGTCTTAGCATGGGCATTGGCATAGTATCGTAAATATCATTAGACTCAAGTGTTGGACAGGGTCCTGGGTGTCTAACATTTCCAATACTATTCTCGTTAGTTTTAGACCAACTTAAGACTAATCCCCCCCGGAAAATGTTTAGAAAACGGAAATGCCTGTCTGAAGCCGCGGTTAGTCTTAGGTTAGCCGAAGTCCACGTTTAAAGAATCGGCCGAATGACTTGGTTGGTGTATTCTAAGGTGCAAAGATGTCAGACATGCAGCGTTACAAGACACCATTTCCCAACCTTGGGGAAATTTCAGGATTCAGAAATTTATTCTGAAGGACGTCTAAATTAGTACTAGCATTTAGTCGACACAAAAAAATCTCTTAGGATGTGGCTATTGACTTTTCTTCAAGTATAAATAGATATAGAGGATAGTGTCTATATACTTGTGTTATTAGGCAAGTAAATTTTGTGTTTTGGCTACTTTTTTCCTTGTCCACATGCAGGGGGAAATCCAGATGGTTGAACTGGTTGCAGGGAACAACATAAAAAAGGTTGGGAATCATCGGTCTAAGAGCTATCAAGTAATTCTGCACAACAATGCATGACAAAACAGACATGTGTTTAATGATTCATAGAAATTTGGGGAGCCTTTGGAGCAGTTGGTGATTACTCAAGTTTTACAAATCTGGCTGACTGCCTGAAAAAGTTCCTTTATAATCCAGATAAGTAGCTGGTCTTGCTGCTGCCAATCACTGTAACATTCAGAAGTATATGATAGCATTTATAATCCAGATAAGTAGCTGGTCTTGCTGCTGCCAATCACTGTAACATTCACAAGTATATGATAGCATTTATAATCCAGATAAGTAGCTGGTCCTGCTGCTGCCAATCACTGTAACATTCACAAGTACATGATAGCATTTATAATCCAGATAAGTAGCTGGTCCTGCTGCTGCCAATCACTGTAACATTCACAAGTACATGATAGCATTTATAATCCAGATAAGTAGCTGGTCTTGCTGCTGCCAATCACTGTAACATTCACAAGTACATGATAGCATTTATAATCCAGATAAGTAGCTGGTCTTGCTGCTGCCAATCACTGTAACATTCACAAGTACATGATAGCATTTATAATCCAGATAAGTAGCTGGTCTTGCTGCTGCCAATCACTGTAACATTCACAAGTACATGATAGCATTTATAATCCAGATAAGTAGCTGGTCCTGCTGCTGCCAATCACTGTAACATTCACAAGTACATGATAGCATTTATAATCCAGATAAGTAGCTGGTCTTGCTGCTGCCAATCACTGTAAAATTCACAAGTACATGATAGCATTTATAATCCAGATAAGTAGCTGGTCTTGCTGCTGCCAATCACTGTAACATTCACAAGTACAGGTTGAAGTTCCCAAACTCGGCAACCTCGGGACCAGCGCCGAGCCGAGTAATGGAATTTTCCGACTTTTAGAACGTAGATATATTAAGGGGAAAAATAATAAAAATTCTCAGAAATAGTTAACACATTGTTCTTCCTTTTCTTTTCACTTCCACCAGTAGGTGTTCCTGGACGTTTGGGAGCCATAATACCAATAACAGACCTGTAGAAGTACACAAAATAACAGTGTACACAACTCTACAGTCACAACACCACTGAACAATAACAACAAACAAATCGGCGGGAGAAGCCAAGCGGCCTAGTGTGGTGGCACCTAGCGGCCGACCCGGCAACTACGTGCCGGGTTTTGGGTGTTCTGCTGTGTTTTGGAAAATCCGGAACCATAGCCGAGTTTTGGGTGTTGCTGAGTCTTGGGATGCCGAGTTTGGGAACTTCAACCTGTATATGATAGCATTAATCAGAATGTTTGGCACAATTTTGTTCAATTCTTGGCTGTTCACTTTGATGACTGAAGCCGAGACCTCACAGCAGAAAGAGTAATGCCTTTTAATGATTTAGATAATGTGATATCATCTACAGTTACGAGTCTTACATAAAACCATAACTGTACAATTCACACAAAATGTTGTATAGCAAATTATTATTATTTTTTTTTTTTTTTTTTTACATTGGAGGCTATACAGGTTGAAGTTCCCAAACTCGGCATCCCATGACTCGGCAACACCCAAAACTCGGCTATGGTTCCGGATTTTCCAAAACACAGCAGAACACCCAAAACCCGGCACGTAGTTGCCGGGTCGGCCGCTAGGTGCCACCACACTAGGCCGCTTGGTTTCTCCCGCCGATTTGTTTGTTGTTATTGTTCAGTGGTGTTGTGACTGTAGAGTTGTGTACACTGTTATTTTGTGTACTTCTACAGGTCTGTTATTGGTATTATGGCTCCCAAACCATTTTTTTCCCCTTAATATATCTACGTTCTAAAAGTCGGAAAATTCCATTACTCAGCTCGGCGCTGGTCCCGAGGTTGCCGAGTTTGGGAACTTCAACCTGTAGTGCCAGTAGACTATTAATTTTCCTTTGAGGGCTGTGATGGTTGGCCTTCGTCCGTGGTGGCGCAGGCTGGATTTTTAAAGTAACACCTGTGTTGATAGGTGAAGGTCCGTTTTATGTGTTGGTCTACCCTCAGTTAGGCTCATGCTGGCATCTGGTGATCCCTCCGCCGCACTTGTAGTCGCAGTTGGAAGAATAGGTACGCAGCATGCGGGTTTCTTCAGCCTCTCGACAATGGATTTTACAGTTGCTCCTTGGTGGATCTTGTGGTCACCTCCCAGACTCTTGACGACCGCGTTAAAGATGGTCGAAAGAGCAGCCCCCGGCAGGATTTGAACTCGGATAATCGAGCTCATCACTCCAAGACCACTCAGCCACCGCCTCCCCAAAATTAAAGCCCACCTCACTGGAAAAGTTGCTTGTATGACTTTGTTGATATCTTTTGTGATTAAAACTCTGATTAACTTCATTTGCACTGCAAACCCATTTTTGCAGAGATATGTTTTATAACTACAGTAAACCCTCGCTTTTACGGACCTCCATATAACAAATTTCGACTTTAACAAACTTTTTCTGCCAGTCCAATATATGCGGGGATTTACCGAATAAAATTGGTAAATGCGGAGTTTGGTTCGGTGGTGGGCCGGCCGAACATGTACACGCAGGTCAGACATTGGCAGTGAAAACAAAGCCGACCGGGCGGTGCGCCGATCAGTCTGGCTTTGTGGGCCCAAGTTTAAACACCTTCTATCCCGTCCTCCTGTGCCTCACCATGTATTGTTTTAATTTCCCTGTATACGTGCAGTATTTGTGATGGCTGCATGTATGTAAGTATGAACATTTTGATCTAAGGTAACAAACAAAGTTCATTATACATGGAAATGGTCAGAAATAGCGAACTTTCACCTCATATAACGAACAAAGTTTGTTATATGCAAAAAGTTCATATCCCTCGGATATACAGCTAAGTATTAATTATCCGACCTTGGGGGACCGAAGGTAGGTCGGATAATTGGAATAGTCGGATGTTCAGATATCACAGTAACCATAAACGTAAGATGTAACGTGTGACGTGGCGGGTCACGTCAAGAAGTCTTACGGCGGATTAGCATAGCCCACGGTGTTATGGACTTGCTCAGCGGGAGTATTTGGCGTTGTCGGTACCTGTGCAGGAGGACAAAGATCCGGATCTTCAAGTCGCTTGTGATCCCTGTCTTACTCTATGGTTGTGAGACATGGACACTAAATAGTGACTTCAAGAGACGAATCAATGCCTTTGGTAATAAGTGTCTTCGCAGAATCATGGGGTATCGCTGGGATGATTACATGTCAAATCAGCGATTGCACCGTGAGACTGAATCGAGGCCTATTACCTGCATAGTCCGTCAGCGCCAACTTCGGCTATATGGGCATGTGGCACGCTACCCTGAAACCGATCCTTCCCATCGGGTTGTATCTGTAAGAGACAATCCGGCGTGGAGGAGGCCAAGGGGGCGCCCACAAAGCTCGTGGCTGGGGCAAGTTGATGTTTCTTGTCGAGAGCTGCTTGGTATGGGAAAGGAGCCTGCATGGGAACTCGCGCGTGGTGACCCCCGGGAGTGGCGTCGTAGGGTGGGCGAGGCGACGCGCCCCCCGGCGTATGCCCCCAATGATTGATTGATAAACGTAAGGACAAAATGGTATAGAACATAAAAGATGCAGCTCTTAAAGGCCGATCCAGTGGTATATGCAAAAGTAAAATTCATGCATAAATAAAGCCACAAATCAATGTTTTCTAAAATGTATAAAAATAAAAATAAAAAGTAAAATAAATGGCCAAAACAAGACACAATGTGGTGGTGAAAAAAGTCAGTTGTTTGGACAAGTCGGATGTTTGGAGGTCGGATGTTGGGAATTTGGCTGTAACAAATTTTCGGATAAAACGTCACCTCTTCCCCCCAATTGGTAATTGGTTCGTTATAGTGAGGGTTTACTGTATTGAGGCATCAGGTGACCTAATAGGATGTCACCATTAAGCAACAACAATATGCAATGTTATGATTACCCTATAGACAGCAGAGGATACATACAAATGCATGCAGAATTAAAGTTAAAGTAGTTACTGGATAGAATATTGCAATGCTCTTTTGTTATCTAGATAATTCATTTGCCGTGTGCAGGGAGACTCTCTGGTCAGGAGGGGAGATGTGGTTTTGGGCTTAGCTTACAAAACCCCTCGCTCTTTTGTCATCAGAAATTGTGCGAGGCATTAGGATACCAGTCATGGCGTTAGGAGATTAGACGTGGCTTTAGGAGACTATAGATCCTGGTATAGATAACTAGACACACCATTGAGAAGTTAGACTATTTTATACGTTTTATACATACACTCTGCCACCGCCGCCCCTAGATGTAGTAGTAGGAGATTGCACAAGATGTTATGAGAATTGCTTTGTAGAAAAATGTAAAAATGGCCAGGAAAAATGGAATATTTTCGTTAATGAGCAACCACCGATTTTGAGGCTGCAACTTAGTTTTCCTGAATAGTTTTGCTGTGTTTCGCCGATGTTGAGGCTACAACTTAGTTTTCCTGAATAGTTTTGCTGTGTTTCGCCGATTTTGAGGCTACAACTTAGTTTTCCTGAATAGTTTTGCTGTGTTTCGCCGATTTTGAGGCTACAACTTAGTTTTCCTGAATAGTTTTGCTGTGTTTCGCCGATTTTGAGGCTGCAACTTAGTTTTCCTGAATAGTTTTGCTGTGTTTCGCCAATTTTGAGGCTACAACTTAGTTTTCCTGAATAGTTTTGCTGTGTTTCGCCGATGTTGAGGCTACAACTTAGTTTTCCTGAATAGTTTTGCTGTGTTTCGCCGATTTTGAGGCTGCAACTTAGTTTTCCTGAATAGTTTTGCTGTGTTTCGCCGATTTTGAGGCTACAACTTAGTTTTCCTGAATAGTTTTGCTGTGTTTCGCCGATTTTGAGGCTACAACTTAGTTTTCCTGAATAGTTTTGCTGTGTTTTGCCGATTTTGAGGCTGCAACTTAGTTTTCCTGAATAGTTTTGCTGTGTTTCGCCGATTTTGAGGCTGCAACTTAGTTTTCCTGAATAGTTTTGCTGTGTTTCGCCGATTTTGAGGCTGCAACTTAGTTTTCCTGAATAGTTTTGCTGTGTTTCGCCAATTTTGAGGCTGCAACTTAGTTTTCCTGAATAGTTTTGCTGTGTTTTGAATGAATCCGGCGCTTGTTTTTGTTGGAAATCAATGTTTGTTTGCAGGTGTAGGAGGTGCCCGCCCGCCCCGCCCCGCAAACCTTGCTCCGCTTCACACTGCCATAGTAGTGATAATTTATTTATTTGTTCTTGATATCATCTGTTACTAACCAAACCACCTCTAACCTAACCTAACCTAACCAAATCAGATTTAACCTAATTTAACTGTTTCTGGCTGAAATAGCGGTGGATTTTTGGTGTTACATGTATGCCATTATTATTCAATTGCGCCATGGGAAATGGGTTTCAAAATACTCAGAATGAAGAAATCTACACGATGATGCAGGTAAGAATCCTAGGACTTTTGAAAAACCACTATCAAAATAATACTGGTAAAAATGTTTCGTGTCTCAGAAAATGACAATGCAGTCCTCGTCCATTTTTACCCTGAGTTAATATTCAGCAGGAGTTGGCGGGCTACACAGGACCTACAGCTTATTTTGGTAGAAATGGACGAGGATCTCACGGTCATTTTCTGAGACACTGACTTATTTTTCCATGCCAAAAACAGCACATACACACACAGGGTGACAAAATCAAAAATCCCTCTGTAGTGAAGATTGCTCTGTCCAGTGGTCACGCGCTGTTAAGTAGTGAAGATATTGTGATTGGTAGTGATGATACGAGGAATGCACCAATCAGCTGCCCCGTAGCATAGAAGGGGAGGCAGGGGGCGTGGCTTCCTTACTGCATTTTGACCATAATAACAAAAATAGACTATAGCTAAATCTTCAAAAGAAAGTACATCATTGACAGCCTAGGGATTACTAGCAAGTATGAGATTGCCCGATAAGTAGTGTTTGTTTGAACAATCTCAGAATATGCATCAGTGGTAATGGAGTCCCTTCTTGAAAATATACAATCAAATTAGGAAAGTGCGAAGGGCAGCATCTAAATCCGATCCGATGGTGTTTGGGGTATAGCCTTAACAACGGCACCCCTCAGTGTTGGCCGAAGCCATCACCCCGGGAGGCGGGGCACAAACCCCCGGCTAACACCCGGTACCCATTCACTGCTGGGTGGACAGGGGCTCGGGTTTTAAGAAGACCGCCCGTCTGTCTTCGCTCCGCCCGGGGATCGAACGCGGGACTTCTCGGTTGTGGGCCGAGCGTGCTAACCCTTACACTACGGAGTACCTAAATGGGCGCCCATCCTGAAGACCTGAGCTACAAGGAAAAGCTCGGGAAGTTGAACTTACCATCAGAGGAACAAAGCAGAGAGACAGGGGGTAATGCCATACAGATATAAGACTTGCTGGGTAAAGAGGAAATTGACAAAGAAGTCTTCACAACCAATCCAATAAACAGAACACTAGGACACTGTAGAAAAAAAGGAGATCAAGAAACAAACAAAATATCGCTTCTCAATGTAATGGAACAAAATACCAGCTGCTGATGTAGTGTTAGCAAATGGTATTCACACTTGTAAGAATGAATATGATAGGTACATTGATTTAGGAATACTGGACTCCACGAACTCAACCCTGTTAGAATTCAGTTTGGCAAGAATTAGGAAATAGCACACTACACGTCACCTCTCTAGAAGGCAGACGGATGCGAGTGCCTGCTGCTGCCACTGTGACCATAGCTTATGCCTGCTACTGCCACTGTGACCGTAGCTTATGCCTGCTACTGCCACTGTGACCGTAGCTTATGCCTGCTACTGCCACTGTGACCGTAGCTTATGCCTGCTACTGCCACTGTGACCGTAGCTTATGCCTGCTACTGCCACTGTGACCATAGCTTATGCCTGCTACTGCCACTGTGACCATAGCTTATGCCTGCTACTGCCACTGTGACCCTGGCTTATGCCTGCTGCTGCCACTGTGACCATAGCTTATGCCTGCTACTGCCACTGTGACCGTAGCTTATGCCTGCTACTGCCACTGTGACCGTAGCTTATGCCTGCTACTGCCACTGTGACCGTAGCTTATGCCTGCTACTGCCACTGTGACCGTAGCTTATGCCTGCTACTGCCACTGTGACCGTAGCTTATGCCTGCTACTGCCACTGTGACCCTAGCTTATGCCTGCTACTGCCACTGTGACCCTAGCTTATGCCTGCTACTGCCACTATGACCCTGGCTTATGCCTGCTACTGCCACTGTGACCATAGTGACCATAGCTTATGCCTGCTACTGCCACTGTGACCCTGGCTTATGCCTGCTACTGCCACTGTGACCATAGCTTATGCCTGCTACTGCCACTGTGACCCTGGCTTATGCCTGCTACTGCCACTGTGACCATAGCTTATTTCCTGCTACTGCCACTGTGACCATAGCTTATGCCTGCTACTTGCCACTGTGAACATAGCTTATGCCTGCTACTGCCACTGTGACCATAGCTTATGCCTACTACTGCCACTGTGACCATAGCTTATGCCTGCTACTGCCACTGTGACCATAGCTTATGCCTGCTACTGCCACTGTGACCATAGCTTATGCCTGCTACTGCCACTGTGACCCTGGCTTATGCCTGCTACTGCCACTGTGACCATAGCTTATGCCTGCTACTGCCACTGTGACCATAGCTTATGCCTGCTACTGCCACTGTGACCATAGCTTATGCCTGCTACTGCCACTGTGAACATGGCTTATGCCTGCTACTGCCACTGTGACCCTGGCTTATGCCTGCTACTGCCACTGTGACCCTAGCTTATGCCTGCTACTGCCACTATGACCCTAGCTTATGCCTGCTACTGCCACTGTGACCATAGCTTATGCCTGCTACTGCCACTGTGACCCTAGCTTATGCCTGCTACTGCCACTATGACCCTGGCTTATGCCTGCTACTGCCACTGTGACCATAGCTTATGCCTGCTACTGCCACTGTGAACATAGCTTATGCCTGCTACTGCCACTGTGACCATAGCTTATGCCTGCTACTGCCACTGTGACCATAGCTTATGCCTGCTACTGCCACTGTGAACATGGCTTATGCCTGCTACTGCCACTGTGAACATGGCTTATGCCTGCACATTAGTTTTACCCCCCAAGATTTGTAATGGTAGAGATATGATTTTTGCAGGTGAGATTCTTGATCATACTGAATTTGAAGTATCAGAGTCTTGTGTGTGTTTGTAGTGTAGTGATTGTGTGATAGTGATAGTTGTAGTGTAGTGTAGTGTTAGTAATATTTATATCCCACAGATTGCCTGAAGGTTCGGAGCCTCAAAATCCACCGCCAGTAATGGTGATTGGAAACAACAATGTCTTTGAGGTGGACAGCTACTGCCAGGCCTCCAAAGTGGGCGACAATAACATCTTGGAAGCCAAAAGTAAGATTGTACTGTATTTCAGGCGCCTAGAATTGAAACGGCACAAGCGCCACTTTTAAAACACTGAGAAAAACGCGCTTAAAGTTTAATATAAGAAAATCAAGATATGAAACGGCACAAGCGCCACTTTTAAAACACTGAGAAAAACGCGCTTAAAGTTTAATCTAAGAAAATCAAGATATGAAACGGCACAAGCGCCACTTTTAAAACACTGAGAAAAACGCGCTTAAAGTTTAATCTAAGAAAATCAAGATATGAAACGGCACAAGCGCCACTTTTTTATCAATGAAAAAAATGCACCTAAAGTGTTTTCAAAATAAATCTGCAACAAATGAAGATATTAGATTAAACTTTAAGTTGCGATAAACCAGGTTTAACTCTCGCTTGCGGGCCTCGCCAGTTCTCACAGCTGATAACTTGTAAACACCAACGACGACACCAAACCACAATGACGAGTGTACCTTCGAATGGAAGCCATCAATAAATTACGATAACTGACGATATTGTGAATGGATCACAGCATATATCCTTCACAAGAATGTTTTTTTTGGTAATAATGGATGAGAATTTCGCGGCCGCTACCGCTGTTGCTACTGACTCACCCTTGCCATGGCTTGCGCCAGCTGGGCAAGCCGGCTTACGAAAAATGCCTCGAGTTAACAGAAAACCCAAGCTGCCGCAAGCCTTCTTATGGCGGCCTGCTCACGTTCTGTACGATATTTCTGCTCTCTATATGAGAACTCCTTGGATTTGCCCTACTTTGATGGCGGAATCGTTCTATATGATAAAATTTGTTCCTAACAAAAATTTTGGAATTTTATTTATTTAAAAAAAATATATATATATATATTCTAGGTCGTTCGCTTTATAGGAGAAACGCTTTATGCGAACACGCTTTATGCGGGACCCTAGTGTATATTCATTATTTTCTTTAAAACCTTATTTGGAAATGAGTGTCAACAATAATTGTAAATCTTGCACAGGTCACATCGGTCCTGGCGTGGAGCTGACGAGAGGCTGTGTGATGGGCTCCCTGTGCTCTCTTGTTTGTCCTCAAATTGTTCCTGAAAACACAGTCATTTATGGAGATGAGCTTCACCGTCGAACTCAAACAGAGAAGCCAGCAGTGAGTTCTGACTTTTCATGTTGTCTGAGACAAATACTCACAGTTTGTATAGTATACAGCAATCTACACAGTTTATATATATATATATATATATATATATATATATATATATATATATATATATATATATATATATATATATATATATATATATATATATATATATATATATATATATATATATATATATATATATATATATATATACTACATACATACAGGAAAATACCTTTTATCCGGATACCCAACAACCGGAATAACCCAATAACCGGAATTTGTGGCAGGTAAGTAAATAGTATTAAAAAATAAAAAAGTAACGAAATATTTAACTTTTAATTTTGCCGCCGTAGACGTGAGCGCCACCTATCGCCACCTGTTTATTCCCGCCATAATGCGCCATGCGCTATGATAATTCAGTGTTTATCAGTCCGTGGGCAAGGTCAGTGCTACCCGACGACCGGAGTGGTATTTTGAGTCATCCCACATACCACCCAACACACACCCACACATACCACCCAACACACCCACCCACACATACCACCCGTGTATGTGTGTGTATGTGTGTGTGTGTGTGTGGTGGTATGTGGGTGTGTGTGTGGGTGGTATGTGTGTGTGTGTGTGTTGGGTGGTATGTGTGTGTGTGTGTGTTGGGTGGTATGTGTGTGTGTGTGTGTTGGGTGGTATGTGTGTGTGTGTGTGTTGGGTGGTATGTGTGTGTGTGTGTGTTGGGTGGTATGTGTGTGTGTGTGTGTTGGGTGGTATGTGTGTGTGTGTCTGTTGGGTGGTATGTGTGGGTGTGTGTGTTGGGTGGTATGTGTGTGTGTGTGTGTTGGGTGGTATGTGTGGGTGTGTGTGTTGGGTGGTATGTGTGGGTGTGTGTGTTGGGTGGTGTAATGGCTAGACATTTTATATGCATTCAGTCCCCATATTTGCGCTTGGCGCCAGGCTGTTGTCCCCGCTGGCGGATGCCAGTTAATGTTTTTCTGGTGGCGGGAAAGGATTCCAGTCTGTGGGAGGGGTTTTAGGCTCATAGTTGCCTCCCCACGAGTAGCAGGGTGCGCTAGCAGAGACACCCGAAGTAAATTGCATGTGGTGGCTGATAGGAATTCAGGCATGCATAATAAGAAACAGGGTATAGAAAATATGTTTAGATGAGCCGAAGTGGCAACGCGCCACCAGCCGCCATCTTGGAGGATCCAGGTCGGCCTGGGTCGCTCACCCTGTTACAGGTCACGGCCACGACTACACCTCCCCCAGCCGAGGACGTCTTCTGGACCTCTCGCCACCTCCTTCCAGTTCCCCGCGTGTCTGGTGCTTGATTCCTGCTAACAGACGCAGGGCAAGTCATACCGCGAGGAGAAGGAGGGCTTGGTAGAGGCAGACGCAAGCTGGGAGCAAGGAGCGAGTCGCTAGACAGGAAGTCGACCACGTGTGTGCGCGACGAGGACCACAGGCTCGAGGCTACAGGTTCTTATAATCATAATCCATAACCCCTTATATCTATTCCCCAGCCAGATAACCAGAAGCGGTAGGCTATCATAGGCATATGTAGGGAAGATATTTAGGGCGTGATTGAGTGGATGAATCTTGTGTTGGGGGGTGCTATTTTTGTTATGTGTAGATCTTGTAAATAAACTAGATAAGGTGTTTACCAAGTGTTTATTGTTTACCCTGTATGTAGTCCTGGACTGATAGCTTCATAGTGAGTCAAACAAAGAACCCGAAGGTGATTTAATTATTGAGAGGTAAGTGAAGTCTAAGTACTTAAAACCCCCAGTAAAAATCAAAACTTTCACAGGTGGTATGTGTGGGTGTGTGTGTTGGGTGGTATGTGTGTGTGTGTGTGTTGGGTGGTATGTGTGGGTGTGTGTGTTGGGTGGTATGTGTGTGTGTGTGTGTTGGGTGGTATGTGTGGGTGTGTGTGTTGGGTGGTATGTGTGGGTGTGTGTGTTGGGTGGTATGTGTGTGTGTGTGTGTTGGGTGGTATGTGTGTGTGTGTGTGTTGGGTGGTGTGTGTGTGTTGGGTGGTATGTGTGTGTGTGTGTGTTGGGTGGTATGTGTGGGTGTGTGTCATACAATACAAACAATCATACAATATTATGTTTATTTTTAGTAAATGCATCTTTCGTATGTATACTTACCCATTAACCGGACTTTTCCATTAACCGGCTACCCGGAAGTCCGGATATATCCGGATAAAAGGTATTTTCCTGTATATAAACAAAATGAAATCTATTTGTTTACTATGTGTTTTCTGTGCCTTAGTCTCAAGGCTTGCAGCTGGACTTCCTGACCAAGATCCTGCCTAACTATCATCATCTGGTCAAACCTAGGAAAAAAATTGCAGCTTGATGATGTCATCAGACATATTATTCCCTCAGTGTCACTCTGAGCTTACAGCAGTCACAAGTCTGTGTGGATCAGTGTAGAGAGAAACATCGTGAGTACGCGGCAATCTTGAAGTGACTTTGATGGGGTGCATTACTAATGGGGAAAAATGACTCTGCCTGTTTCAAATAAGTATCATGTTGTACACGTAGATTATTCCATGTTNGTGACGACCCTTCATTTGGCCAATTTTCTAAACATGGACTTGGCAAACCTAAGAAACATGGCTTTAGACCAGAATTTAGCTTTTTTAACCATTTTTCCAGGGGTTAGTCTCAGATTGGAATTGCTAGACACTCACTAACCTCTCCAACATCCAAGTCTATTGATATTATACCCCGACAAATGTTTAAAGCACTGAAATGTCTGTCTAAAGCCATGGTTAGTCTTAGGTTAGCCCATGTCCATGTTGAAAAAATCGGCCAATTGACTATTTGACAGCCATGCAATGTTGGGTGGACGGGGGAATGGGGATTGGGGGTGAAGAGAATACTTTATCGCTATTCTTTCCAGGGACCAGATGTAAATCATGCTAATCATTTTTTACTACTGTCTGTTTCTTATGGTAGTTTTAAAGGTTTTGTTTACTGTTAGTGTGCTACCTTCAGGTATAATATTAATTTCAACACTTGTAATAATAACCATAACACATATATTAATGATTATACACACTAGTAAAGTATAAGTTTATGTTCAGGTTTCTATTGAGGTGTGGCTATGTGCAGAAAAATGTAGTGAAAATTTGTACAGTCTGGAGTGAAATGCTACAGATAATTAGTAGTTTTATGTTTTAAATATTACAGAGGTTCATTTTTTTTCAGGGTATATGAGAGAGAGAGAGAGAGGTTATTGTGACATTATGGGTTTATTGCAACAATTTTTCAGGCATCTATGTGTGTCGTAGATGTGGGCATAAACTCTTTTCAAGTAAATGAAATAAAAACACGGAACTCCCTTGGCCAGCCTTTGTTAAAACCCTTCATGGGGATTCTGTGACCAAGAGAAAAGAAAGTAAATTTGCACTGAAGGTAATATCTTGTTAAATAGTATTGCACGATTTATGCTTTTTGCTGTGAGACATGTAGCCAAGTTGAATATAATTTTAAGGAAATGTATTGCTTTGTTTTTTTGTGATGGTTTATGAGTAGACTTAGATTCTATGGACTGCACTCACACATTCAATATTTTGTTTACCCAAGCCAAATGAAGTGTAGTGGAAGACTAAAAAAGTACAGTAAAACCTCTCGTATTCGGACCCTCATTATTCGGACTTTGACATTATTCGGACCTCCTCTTTTTTTTATTTTTTTTATTTATTTATTTATTTTTTATTTTTTTTTTTTTATTTTTTATTTTTTTTTTTTTTATTTTTTTTAGGGGTCGAAAATTTTCCCAGCCTAGATTTTTTGTTTTTGTTTTTTTGTTTTTTTTGGGGGTTGAAATTTCCTAGCCTAGAATTTTTTTTTTTTTTTTTAGGGTTGAAATTTCCTAGCCTAGAATTTTTTTTTTTTAGGGGTTGACATTTCCTAGCCTAGATTTTTTTTTTTTTGGGGGTTGAAATTTCCTAGCTTAATTTTTTTTTTTCTTTTTTTCTTTTTCTTTTTATTATACATATTTAAAAACCCCCATATATATCCCCCATTATTCGGATCCTTGCATTACTCGGACCACTCCTTGGCCCAATTAGTCCGAATATGAGAGGTTTTACTGTATAGGTATTTTATCATGATGGCTGCACCTCACCCAGATAGAAACACGGGACACTACCAAGTTATGTCCACCTACCTATGAATGATGGTAGAACAATTATTTATTAATAAATTTTATCGGGCCCCAATCCCCGGGCCCGAAGCCCCCCCACGATGACAGTGGGCGTGGAAGGGTGGGGGGGGGGGTATTTTATAAGTGCGACTAAAAAACTACTTACAGACAGAATATTACCTAGTTGTTCACAAAAAATAGCCTAACATTAGCTATGATTGGGTTTTATACAAAAATAGATACATATGTAAGCTAAGCATGCATCACACACTACCTTTTGATTATGTTGCCTTTTACTTTTCATAAAAATAAGGTAAGAATTTGACCAATTTCCCTTAATACTGAGTGGGTTGCAGGCAAGGATGGTTATATAGAGGATCTTTAATAGAATCTATATATTTCCTTGGTTGCAGGTGTATACGTGTGTGTAGAGTGCAGTAATGAGCTGTTCTCCAGCCAAGCTAAGTATGACCATAGCACGCCCTGGCCCGCCTTCACACACACCGTGCACGGACAATCTGTGACCAAGGTGCCGGAAGATCAGCCTGGAGCTTTAAAGGTTAGAATATTCAGATTTTTCTTTGACAGTAGGGTCCCACATAGAACGAGAAATTGGTCGATAAACGAGGTCGTTCAATGCGAATTCGCTCTATGTGAAACACAAGCGACTCAGACGACAGTGACGTCACAATGCGCATCTACGTCATGTCACCTGACGTTCTGTACGATATTTCGGCGCTCTATATGAGAACTCCTACTTTGATGGCGGAATAGTTTTTATAAGATCACATTTGCTCCTAAAGAAAATTTTGGAATAATATTTTTAGGTCGTTCATTCTATAAGGGAAACATTCTATGCGAACACGTTCTATGCGGGACCCTACTACCTTTATTTGTTAAACAGAGTTATCATTGTAGTAATAGTACAGGAAAATACCTTTTATCCGGATACCCAACAACCGGAATAACCCAATAACCGGAATTTGTGGCAGGTAAGTAAATAGTATTAAAAAATAAAAAAGTAACGAAATATTTAACTTTTAATTTTGCCGCCGTAGACGTGAGCGCCACCTATCGCCACCTGTTTATTCCCGCCATAATGCGCCATGCGCTATGATAATTCAGTGTTTATCAGTCCGTGGGCAAGGTCAGTGCTACCCGACGACCGGAGTGGTATTTTGAGTCATCCCACATACCACCCAACACACACCCACACATACCACCAACACACCCACCCACACATACCACCCGTGGTATGTGTTGTGTAGGTGGTGTCTGTGTGTGTGTGAGTGTTGGGTGGTATGTGTGGGTGTTGTGTGTGGGTGGTAATGGTTGTGTGTGTTTGTTGGGGGGGTATGTGTGTGTGTGTGTTTTGGGTGTTGTGTGTGTGTGGTGTGTTGGGTGGTATGTGTGTGTGTGTGTGTTGGGTTGTATGTGTTGGTGTGTGGTTGGGTGGTATGTGGGTGTGTGTGTGTTGGTGGTATTGTGGTTGGTGTGTGTGGGTGGTATGTGTGTGTGTGTGGTTTTGGGTGTATGTGGTGTGTGTGTGTGTTGTGTATGTGTGGTGTGTGGTTGGGTGGTGTAAGGGCTAGACATTTTTAATATGCATTCATCCCCCATATTTGCGCTTGGCGCCACAAGGCTGTTGTCCCCGCTGGCTGATCAGGTTATGTTTTTTTTCTGGTGTCGGAAAGGATTCCAGTCTGTGGCGAAGGGGTTTTAGCTCATAGTTGCCTCCCCACGAGTAGCAGGGTGCGCTGCAGGAGACACCCGAAGTAAATTGCATGTGGTGGCTGATAGGAATTCAGGCATGCATAATAAGAAACAGGGTATAGAAAATATGTTTATGAGACGAATGGCCAACGCGCCACCAGCCGCCATCTTTGAATGCCAGGTCGGCCTGGGTCGCTCACTCTGTTACAGTCACGGCCACGACTACACCTCCCCCATCCCGAGGACGTTCTTCTGGCCTCTCGCCACTCCTTCCAGTTTCCCCGCGTGTCTGGAGCTTGTTCCTGCTAACAGACGCATGGCAGTCCATAACCGCGAGGAGATAGGGCTTGGTATTGCAGACGCAAGCTGGAGCGAGTCCGGCTAGACAGGAGTCGACCACGTGGTGTGCGCGACGAGGACCACAGGCTCGAGGCTACAGGGTCTTATAAGCATAATCCATACCCCTTCTATCTAGTCCCCGCAGATAACAGAAGCGGTAGGCTATCCATATGCATATGTAGGAAGAATATTTAGGGCGTGATTGAGTGGATGGAATCTTGTGTTGGGGTTCTATTTTTTGTTAGTTAGAGCTTGTAAATAAACTAGAGGATAAGGTGTTTACCAGTGTTTTGTTTACCCTGTAGTTTCCCTGACTGATATGCTCAGAGTGAGTCAAACAAATGAACCCGCAGTGATTTAATTATTGAGATGTAAGTGAATTCTAAGTACTTAGAACCCCAGTAAAAATCAACTTTCACAGTTGGTATGTGTTGGTGTGTGTGTTGGGTGGTATGTGTGTGTGTGTGTGTTTGGGTGTGTATATGTGGGTGTGTGTGTTGGGTGGTAGGTTGGTGTTTGGTGTAGTGTGGTGTGGTGTGTTGGTTGTATGTGTTGGGTGTGTGTTGTTTTGGGTGGTATTTGGTTGTGTGTGTGTTGGGTGGTGTGTGTGGTGGGTTGGGTGGTATGGTGTGGTGGGTGTGTTGGTGGTATGTTGTGTGTGTTTGTTGGGTGTTGTGTGGGTTGTTCATACCATACACCAATCATACAATATTATGTTTATTTTAGTAATGCATCTTTCGTATGTATACTTTTCCCATTAACCGACTTTTACCATTAAACGCTACCCGAAGTCCGGATATATCCGGATAAAAGGTATTTTTCCTGTATACCGTAAATAGTCAAAAATGAATTAATGGATAAATATGGGAAGGAAAAAGTACTGATATTGCCGTGCGAGTAAAATACTATAGCTACCCTTAAAAAGTAGGTGTTTCTAGTAGTATCGTTTAGGTGGCAGCACCGTCACCCTCCTCCAAACTTTACCACACGGTCCACCATTCTCCTCTATATATTATCCTTGTTTCCTCACCCTGTTGCACGTATCTTCCCTCATCTTTAAAACATTCTTCCACCTCTATCGTTTCCGCATTATTTCGCTTCCATCATTCCTTCCTTCAGCTCTTCCTTTCTCCATATCCTTTCCCTATCTCTACAGCCTTGTCTCAACTTCACCCTCTCTTCCTCCCTCACACATCAGTTTTCATAAGAAACCTACTGAGAAAATTGGTAGATTTTACTACCGACTACCAGTAGAAAATCTGTTTTATTGTAATCTTTCTTCTTAGAAATTTCTTACGTGTATGAAGCAGCGCGAAACTCGGGAGATAATAGTCGGCAGCCACCAGGCTCAACCTTGTTTTAGGGTCTTAAAGTTTTTTTTTCAGTGGATTTTGTTTGCCCATATATCCAGTTTGAAAAATATCTTGGTTGGCTCGCTGTCAACCTTGGGCAATTTGAGATAATTAGCATAAAACAAAATGGCCGCCAAGGAAATATCAAAATACATAATATACCATAATTCCCTGACAAATTGACATAAACGGTCAACCAATACATGGATTCCAGGGTATAGTGACCCAGAAAATAAATTTCTGGTATTTTCATATCCAAATGACCACCATTTTCAAAATGGCTGCTTTTTTTCCTTCTTTTTTTTTATGTGAATTTTTATAACTTATACTAGTATATAAGAATATTACTTGTTCAACATGAAACGTAATAAAGATTGACAGTTTTTTAGTCAGATCGTTTTGAGTCCTCAATTTCTTATGGGCATAAATGCATAATTCTTGAGGTAATTAGTAATCATCCTCATCATCCTCATCAACTGCTGTTCGTGTTTGATCATTGCAACATTCAATGGAGGATTGACAAGCACAAAACATTGTGCATGGTAGCCTCGACTTGTTACATGTGCATCTTGAGGACTTACATGGCTGTTTCCTTGAACATGTGCATCTTATCAACTTTAGTATATGATTCGTGCTAGCTGAACATTGGTAGGGACTGTTGTAGGCAGCAGTGACTTGTTCTGCTTTCTTTGATCCATCCATAACATGTGGGTTCCAAATCTGGTGGATCTAGTTGCAGGCATTCTTCCATATGCATGTTTGCAGATGAGCCCGCTTGACATTCTCAATGAAAGCCTCTTTAGTAGGTGGAAGAGAACATAACTTGGGAGTAACTGTTGCTCCCGACTTCCCCGTTCTTGAAGTCCACACACTTACTCTGGCCTCAGATATAGAATTGGTCTTTGATTGTCCATAACAGGAAGCTGTATGAATTTTGTTGCCTGTTCCAACACCTCAGGTCAGTTAGCCTCAGCACTACCCATCATATCCAGTTTCAGACCTGTTTTCAGTACTTTCAACATCTTTCCTTTTTCTATACCAAAACATGCTGCCACTGTATCACATCCACTATTTACCCAGCATGGCCTGCCAATATTGCTGGAATTAGGTTCTGATGTTTTTTACAGTGGCCCGGATATCAACAACAGTTCTCTCTTTTACAGTTGATTCCATAAACATTGGTGTTTGTATGCCTTGTTCCAGGTAATGATAAAGAGAAGTGCATAAACATCTGTATCATCTGCAAGAACAGTGACAGGTTGCTGCTGAGCTACAGCAACTGCTATAGCCTGCTGCACAATGATGTTATCAGCTTCTTCATGAGTGGTTGCCATGTCAGCTCTTTCTACAATTGTACAACTGCAACTTACTTCTACAGGTGTTTTGTCCTGACCTGTTATCATAAGTTTGTGCTTTGTTGTATTCTTCTGAATGAAATCTGTGTCATTCAGAATGTTGTCGCAAATAATATTGATCAATTCCTTCTTGTTTTCTGTCATTGTAAGGGCAAGCTTCTGAGAAGGCAGAGGCGCTGTGGGACTTAACTTAAAATACGCGGCAGCCTTCATTCCCTCTACAGGTCATTGTAGAACATTTTTGTACTGAAATCCTCATATCTGTCAAAAATCAAAAACACATCGTCAGTTTTCAGCCTCTGTTCTATGTGACTTTTGAATTTATCTACATAATCAAGTACCACAGGCTGTTTAGTTGGACTTGATGCTGGCCAATGAGGAATCCACAGGAGGGCACAACCATCAATGACTGTGCATACTGACCTCTGAGTCAACTGTCTGTTTGATACATCTATCCTTGTCTGGGTTTTCAAGACAGACTTTGATTTAGAGACTCTTTTTCTCCTGATTCAGTACATTCACTCCTTTATGATAAACAATAAACAGAGAAATAAAATGCCACACAACAAATGGATGTGAGAATTACGAGGAAACAAACACGTGAGGATCAATCACCTATACATATTTGATGTGAATATAGCATGTTCAGGCATCCCTAGTTTTCAACAGTTTCTATCAAAAACTATACACACTGCACCTTCAGATAATTTCATGAGTAAATGTACAAAATAGTTAAATCTACTAGTAAATTAACAAAGTGAATCATACATAGGTCAAAATTACGATTTGTACACTTCAATTTCTTTGTTGGGCAGCCATTTTGAAAACGGTGGCCATTTTGAATTTGAAAATACCAGAAATAGATTTTCTGGATCAAAATACCCTGGAATTTATGTATTGGTTAACCCTCTGTGTGAATTTTCAAGGGATGTATGGTATTTTATGTATTTTGATATAATTTTGGCGGCCATTTTGTTTTATGCTAATTATCTCAAATTGCCCAAGGCTGACAGCGAGCCAACATACAGTACTCGTCTAAAGTATGCGGCGCCCTGCTCCCGCCCCCGCACAACAAACAATACATAAGGAAATTTATAGAAAATAATGTATTATAATTACCTTTTAATATTTGGTTGGTGGCCTTTTCTCTTCTTCACGGCTTGGAGACGTCGGGGTAGTGAAAGAGCTAGGTTTCTTAGGTTTCAGGCGAGAGTTTACCCAGACTCACGGATGGCCTTTTTGAGCTTAGGTATGGAGCTGACGTCTTTCCCCTGCAGATCCTTCTTGACCATGTGCCAGAGGTTCTTAATTGGGTTGAGGTCCGGGCTGTTACCTGGCCAATCCTTTATGAAGGGTACCATGCAGTCATCAAGCCACTGAGTGACAGATTTGGCAGTGTGAGCAGGAGCACCGTTCTGTTGAAACACACTGGCACGTGTGAGATCGAAAGAATCTGGCAAATGTTCACAAAGCAACTCCAGGTAAACAGCTTGATTCACTTTAAGGTTTTTAGGAAGCACAACAAGCTTGCCTAGACCTCTGCCAGAGAAACAACCCCACACCATAAGTGAATCTGGGTCTTTTACGGTGCTCTCCACATACCGTGAGTCGTGACCCTGCCTTGTGTTTTGCACTTATCAGTGGTGATTGTGGTATTATATTTTTATTATGGCACCTACCAAGGAACTAGGCAAAGAAACCATTGCTCAGATCATTGGTTTAAAGGAGGCAGGCCACCAAACGAAAGAAATAAGTGAGTTGTTGTGTGTGGCTAAGTCAACAGTGAGGAAGTACTTGGTGCGTTTCAGAGAGGAAAACAGCGGTGAAATGCCATCACAGAAACTTCGGCCTGGTCGTCCCAGGAAGATTTCTCAAAAGTCTGTGAACATTCTAAAACGTTCGTTGGAGAGTACCCCTCGCGTTACAGCAAGGGTATTGAAGGAAAACGACCCTGAAGTGTTTGGGTGCAGTGTCTGTGCATACCGTATCTCGCCAAATGCACGAGTTGGGTTATACTAGCCACAAACCACTGAAGAAGCCACTTCTTACATGCGCGCAGAGAGCTTGCTGGGTCACCTTCACCAAGAGATATCTTGCTTGGACTGATGATGACTGGTTGTCAGTGTTGTGGTCTGATAAGGCAACATTTACTGTGACATTTAACCGAGGAGCTCGAGTGTACCGTCGTCCAGGCAGTGACCCCCTCAACTCACGGTATGTGGAGAGCACCGTAAAAGACCCAGATTCACTTATGGTGTGGGGTTGTTTCTCTGGCAGAGGTTTAGGCAAGCTTGTTGTGCTTCCTGAAAACCTTAAAGTAAATCAAGCTGTTTACCTGGAGCTGCTTTGTGAACATTTGCCAGATTCTTTCGAGCTAACACGGGCCAGTGTGTTTCAACAGGTCACTCCTGCTCACACTGCCAAATCTGTCATTAAGTGGCTTGATGACTGCATGGTGCCCTTCATAAAGGATTGGCCAGGTAACAGCCCGGACCTCAATCCAATTGAGAACCTTTGGCACATGGTCAAGAAGGATCTGCAGGGGAAAGACGTCAGCTCCATACCCAAGCTCGAAAAGGCCATCCGTGAGTCCTGGGTAAACATCTCACCTGAACACCTAAGAAACCTAACTCTTTCACTACCCCGACGTCTCCAAGCCGTGAAGAAGAGAAAAGGCCACTCAACCAAATATTAAAAGGTAATTATAATACATTATTTTCTATAAATTTCCTTGTATTGTTTGTTGTGCGGGGGCGGGAGCAGGGCGCCGCATACTTTTGACGAGTACTGTATATATTTTTCAAACCGGATATGTTTGGCAAACAAAATCCACTGAAAAAACAACTTAAGACCCCAAAACAAGGTTATAAGAAAAATGTACTTTTGGCTGCCGGACTATAATGAGTGAAAGTCGGGATGGTAAGAATTTAGGACTCAACGCGAAACTCGAGGATCGCGAAACTCGGATAGCATGAAACTCGGGAGGGTACTGTATATATATACAGACATGCCCTCGGTTTTCGAACTTAATTCGTTCCCAAAGTTGTTCTAAAACCGAATTGTTCTAAAACCGAAACACATTTTTCCATAAGAAACAATATAAAATGGAGTAATCCGTTCCTGAACAACTCCCCCAAACAACTTTTTTTTACAAAAATGAAAATTAAACTAACCTAACCCCCCTTTTGACTCACTCACTAACCTAACCTAACTTAATCCCACGCTTTAACCAGGTAAAGTAATTTTAATTACTTAAATGTTATTTACGTCAAAAAAATTGAATTATCTACAGATTTTTTTTTTCTTTTTTTTTTCTGAGATGTAGTACCCTACCCTACAGTATACAGATTTCTACAGATTTTGCCCGAATTTCTCAGATTTATGTAAATTTTGTTTAGCAACACTGCTTTTTAGTCTCGCCCGTTTTCTTATGGTAAACACCTCATTACCCGGTCTGTGCTCGGACGATGGCGCGCTTTTGTGATTCAGAGTTTGTGGCTTTTGGGGCTGTTCCTGGCCTTTCTTTCCCCCATTTCCCCCCCCCCCCCCAAATCCTAGCACTATTTGGTTCCTTGCATTTCTCGGACCACTCCTTGACCCAATTAGTCCGAATACGAGAGGGTTTACTGTATATATATATATATATATATATACACAGTCAACCCTCGATTTAACGGACCTTGGTTTAAACGACTTCGGATTTAACGGACTCCATTTGCGTGACAAATTTGCGGTCTAGAATGGCATGCCAGACCACTTATCGCCGCTCGAATTATCAACTCAACATGATTTATTATTTTCTCATTTTATTTTGAAATGCTTGGGTTTTAAGGAGTTTTTGATGTATCAGATATTAAGATATATAAGAAGGAGCCTGTGTTGCTAGTGATTTAGTGGTAGAAGGTGTGTATTGTTTAAAATTGTGACTATTAGTGTTATGGCGTGGCCACTGCAAGACTGTCTCCCTGACACCTCACACCCTAAATCACCCTTATTTAAGGTGACACACGGTGCTACACTGATCTGAATAGTGACACGTGTATAGAACAGCTCATCACAACCATATAATATATATATATATACACACAAACCTCGATTTCCCGGACCTCGATTTCCTGGATATCGGATTTGCCGGACAAAATCCGAGGTCCGGGGATATGTCAGTCTTGGGTTTTTTTTTTTTTTTTTTTTTTTTTTTTACGTTGAAATGCCTGGTCCTGTTCGTAAATTGACCAAGTTGTCCGACGGTCCGAGCGTCTCCTGTCACCCCTGGTCAGTGTCCGCGCCTCCCGCCAGGTGGCAGCATGCTCAGCGGTCGTATTGTTTACATTTGGGCACACAACATTCACGGTTCACCTGCACAGCCTCCGTTAGTCCCCTGACCCCACTGCCCCTGGTGCAGGAAACGTCTCTTGAGACTATTGAACACTTTCTGCTGCCTCCCGCCAGGTGGCTGCATGCTCAGCGGACGTAAAGGTCCGCGGTGGGGTAGTTGATATTGTCGGTTGCCGGACAGTAAATACTAGAGTAGGATAACGTCCGGGGGTGGGTAATGCATCGTACTATATATATATATATATATATATATATATGGTTTTTTTTTTTTTTTACTTGCGATTCCCGGACTTTTGCGGTTCCCGGACCAGTGCTCCCCCCTATTAGTCCGGGAAATCGAGGTTTGTGTGTATATATATAATATGAGCAATAGTCATGATAATAAGCAATACCTTTGACAACCATGGCCTGGGTCTGGCTTGTAATCATTTGTTTACCTTGCACTGCCAGACGGTGAGAGAAAACGTCAACATTTTAGGGATAACTCATCACTACGGGAGACTTTTTCTTCCTTTTTATCTCGTTTTGGGGTGATTATAATGTCTCATGATGCTGCTGCTGCTGCCGCGACTGCGCTGCCAGGTGTGGATGAGCGCCTTGAAAGTATTTTCATATCTTTACTCATATGTATGAATAATAGCAATTAAAATGCGATTATATTATAGTCTACATTCACCTAGAATAATGATATTCCATAGCATACCAAGCAGTAATGAGCGAGCCTGGATACTTACTACCTCTCTAATACCAGTCCCGAACAGTTGTGGATGTTTGTGACAAATCCCTGATGTTGCGCCAGTCACTGATTACCTCCCAACATAGCTACACAGTCTGGTTGTGTGTGATTATTTCTCATTTATTTCATAGCGTGTAGGAGCGGACCAAATCCAGCATGTAGTGCTAGTCACTGTTTACCTCCCAACATAGCTACACGGTCTGGTTGTGTTTGTGATTATATCTCATTTATTTCACAATTATTCCTGTGATTTTCCTAGAGATTCCAGAGAAGGGAAATATTTACATTGAAAAGAAAACTGTACACCAGATCAAACACTTTAGTCATACATTTTCTTATATCTTACTTCTTCTTGCTAGTAGTCCTCCTAGGTCTTGGTTCCTGCTCTAGTCCAGCTTCCCCCACAGCACCAGCGGTCCAGCACCACTTCCTCCATCAGTTGGTAGGAAGTGAGCTGCAGCAGTAGAAGTAGGCTACTACATGCAGGGGTGGGGGCAGCAGTGGCAGGAAGGGAGTCTGTAGTGGTACGGGCAGAGGGGTCCTCAGCACGTGCAGGTCTAGTTGTATTCTCCCTCCTCTCCCTGATGATTAACTTGGTGTGACTGAAGTATGCTATTTTTCCTGCTGCTCGGCTCTTTGAAGCTCCGGCAGCTGAGCCCTACGCTCTTGAGCGGACGCTTCACACAAATCCTCGTTTAAGTATTTGTTAGTACAATAAACCCTTCATGCTCGCGGGTTCAGGCTCGCGGATTTGATTACTCGCGGGTTTTTAACCCTTGGGATAAATAATAATAAATACAGGTAATTAAATATAATTTTTAAATACGAAAAGTCTTTTCATAAAAACTACTGTGCATGCCTCTTCAGTGGCACATAAAAGTCTGTAGTGATGCTAAAATTCGCAATATATGGCGCCTGGCGACATTAGTGCAGTGGCGAGTGACTGGCGACTAGTGTTTATCTACGGATTACAGTAGCCACATACTGGGGGGGCTGAGCGCTGCGTGCACACCTCAACTTCCTCAAGCCACCACCAGACCAGACACAATAGTGAACATTTAAGCAGTGCCAACCCAATCACCCTAAAACACAGGGAGGAGCACTGGAGCAAGCTGGTGTGGTGGACAATCTGGTCCTGGTGCGAGAGGCATAGCTTTGCGCCAGCCACCCCAACACAACACACCCTAACACAACCCTCACCGTTGGCCCACAGCGATCCACGGGGGTTCAGCGTCCACTTCCTCCTCCTTCTGGGCTCAGCCATAGGCATATCCATGGTGGTGGTGGTGGCGGGGAGGAATAGTGTTGTGATGTAACCCTGGCGTGGCTACACGTGTGTCGCGGCCTCAGCTGTTATGGGTTGTTGCTGATGATGACAGTGTTCAGTTCAGTTGTTGGTAGTCTGGCCTTTTTTATCGGCACTCCCTGATGTGATCTTTGATGTTTGATGTTTGAAGAATTTCGTCAGTTATCGACGCAGCTGAGATGGATCTCCACTGTAACCAGACAGCTCTCTCTCATACTACCCCTAGAGAGCTGTCTGCTACCAGTGCTTATAGTGTTGGCCGAAGCCAGCACCCCGGGAGGTGGGTTATAAACCTCCGGCTAACACCCGGTACCCATTCACTGCTGGGTGGACAGGGGCTCGGGTTTTAAGGAAACAGCCCAACTGTTTCCGCTCCGCACCAAAATTATCATTATCATTATCATTCAAGCAACAAAATCCATTTTCTTTATACCGTAAGCCTATTTTCGGGGCGGGGGGGTAACCTAATGTCAATGATCGGCGGATTTACGATATCTCGCGGGTGTACTCTGTTCCCTAACCCCGCGAGCATGAAGGGTTTATTGTATTTGATTTGTCATAATTATTATTATTGTAAAATATTTTTTTATTATTTTATAAATCATATATTATTTTTTTCATTTCGGGCACCCCATTGACGCCCCCTCGACGATGCCGCCCTGGGCGGTAGGCCCATGCATAGGACCGCCACTGCCGTCAGGAGTACTGTGTGGTGTGACCTCCGCATTAAATGTAGCCAGGTATTACAGTGTGTCAGTGTCCTTTCCTCGGGATGATTGATAAAGGTTGCATCAGCGGTGAAGAAAGAAAAGCTTACTCGCTTCAGGTATTTCTATCCGAACCTCCGTCAGGAGTTAAGGGGTTACGGGGGGCGCCCTTGGGTGGGATAAGAAATGTGAGTGCCCGCTCATGCAGTGTAACAGAAAAACGAACTAATGTAATGAGTAACTCTTCGAAATATCACTGAACATATGGAAATCTGTCTGTGTCTGTTGATGATGAATAAGTCATAGAAATAAAAATAAACCTTGAATAGGCTTTTGGTGCACAATGAGCTACCGTTAATATTACCGTAGTATATTATTCAAATAAAAAAGAGTAAAACACCGCTAAAAGAAATGCAATACGAGACTGACTGAAGAAATAGGCAGAACTTAATTATAATATTCACTTAAACTACGATCGCCACTTTAAAACTGCGAGTCAACTTTATCATTGAAGGGTATCCAATAGAAGCGCAATTTTATTAGCTTTCCATTGCTATATTTCGTTTTTTGCTCTTCCTTCGTCCTGCTGATTAATGAATTAACTACATGATAAAATGACGTTAACTAAATAAATAAAATCATCAATCGGAAAAATTACCCGAATTTCATGATTTATTTATTCAGTTAACGATAAATTTATGCATGTACTAATCTTATCGAGCGAGCGCAACGCGCTCGTGAGTCTCACTGGATACGAATTTTTCTCACTTCGCGGCCGACCCGACCCGACCCGACCGACCATCACGCTTTTAATTCAGCTCATATCTTTGGAATCCCGCTTCCGATTGACAAGCGGTATAACTTCGCCATACTGATAGCCCCATTCAATGGGGTCATGTCACACAGGTTCAAAATCCGGGTGGCGCCCCACCGCAAGTGCGGCGGGTTTCTACAAGGCCGCTGTCCTTCGCCCGATTAAGGAGTCTTACTGGTTTTCAGAAAACGAAATATATCAATGGAAAGCTAATAAAAGTGCGCTTCTATTGATACCCTTTTATGATAAAAAAAAAAAAAAGTTGACTCGCAACAGTTTTAAGTGGCGATCGAGTTTAAGTGAATATTAAGTTCTGCATATTTCCTGCGGTGGGTCGGCAGACCCACCCCGTGTGACAGAGCATACACACAGTCGGGACCCCCCTCACGACCCCACGACCCGACAGCGGAACCCGGTCTGGGCCTGACGCCCAACCCACATGACGACCGGCGCCAACCACAGCATGACTCAGCAAGTCGTGAGCTGGTCGCCGTCGAGTCCTGAATATGTGAACTTAAAGACTGCATCCTCTTATGTGGATAGATAAACATGTTGCCAATTTTTATGTAATAAAGTGCCAATGTAACAGAAAATGAAATTATGTATTAAAGTCATACAGATATTAAGTGAAGCGCATTTTAACACTGTACACCATATTCGCTGACAAAAAACACTAGGCCATTAATAAATGTGACATTATGCGATAGGATATACCATTAGCAGAATCGTACGTTCATAGGAGAAAAAGAAGAAGCTATTGCTTAAGAAGCAATATAGCAAGAACATTTTCCTCAGCCACTATAACCCTACCCTAATTCCCTGACATACATCACTGGTTAAATATTGCAATTATTGAAGCAGAGTGCAATGTAATACCTTATTCTCCTATCTTGAAGCACAAGCACCACCGTAGATGTCCTGATTCCTCCCTGTTTTTAAAGAGCAGATGATACTGGTCTTGGCCAACAATTAACATAGTCGCCAAAGGCTAGGCTGATCTAGGAAGGCCACGCCCCATGCCTTCCCCCCTTTCTGAGGGGCAGCTGCTTTGTGCCTCATAATGTTCGCTACCTATTCTGTGCGTTCCTCATCCCTCTTCTCACCTGCCACAACTGCCACCGTCACTCAACCACAATAGCATAAGGTAACCATTTTTTTGTAGTGGAATATGGCCTGACACTACCCAATTCTATGACCTAATTTACACTACACCCACTAGTAGTGAAGATGGCTCTGCCCAGATACACACACTGTGTGTAGGATGGTGTTGATTGAGGTTGGCTGTGTGGTATTGGATTTATCAGGAAAACGAAATATATCAATGGAAAGCTAATAAAAGTGCGCTTCTATTGAACCCTTTATGATAAAAGTGGCTCGCAAAGTTTTAAGTGGCGATAGAGTTAAGTGAATATAAGTTCATGCATTATTTACTGCGGTGGGGTCGCAGACCCACCGCATGATCCATTCATGCGGTGATTGATGATAGAGTACTTTGGTACCATGTAGAACATAGAGTATCAGTGGCCCGTAGAATGGGGGGGGGGAGGCAAGGGGCGTGGCTCTTAGATCAGCTTGCCTCCGGCGACTAGAGTCTTCATATTATCACAAAGGACAGGTCTTGAAATGGGTGCCAAAGAGAGCATGTGCCTGCACACCACTGACCCTCACAACCAGGTGCCAAACACTCCTTGTCGATGCCCTCCTCAAATTGATGTAGGTGTTTTAGCAAGGTCAGTGAGGGGGTCACGTCCATCTTCGGGGGGGTCATGAGGGTCGCAGGGGGCTGGAGGCCATTGAGGGGCGTCACATGGTCATGGGGGAGGGAGAACACCCGTGCATTTGTCAGGGTCATATCATACTTGTGAGCTTCTCTAGTTCCCACTCCACGGTATTGCCCATTGAGATCATGGCCCTGTGAGGGAAGTGAAGCATGAATTAGGCTGCACTTTGCTTGATCCCAGCAAGGTGATACAGTAGAAAACAAGAAGATAGCCATTTCTCCACTGGTCTTCTTTGCTTCCATGGTCCCGTACGCCTCTGCTTTCCTTCTATACTTGATTAACTTAACTCATATATTCCTTCTTTTTCACCAACACATTCATCTTCTATTCATTATTCAAACCCATTCATCTATCAATTTAGGATTAAAACTCCTCAATTTACCTTTCAAACAAACTGTTTTAGAACCACATTTTTCCAAGTCCAAACCATTCTGGAATACAAGGCACCACAAACTTTTACCTTTGCATGCAAGCGATCAGGTTCAGCCAGGATGGTGCAAGTACCTGACGTGTGCTGGGCAACGGCGTTCATGAGTGGGAACAGCTTTTAGTTTCCCTCTTCTCAGGACATGAGGAGACAGTGACTGCACTATCCTCCAACTCTCTACAGGGACCATACAGCACAGGGAAACCCTTCAACACACATTGAATCTGGAAGGTGGTCATGACATCAGCACTGCCTGGGCATGGAAGGCCTCATGCTGTATGAGTCTATCTTTAACACTTTACAAGATTGACCCTACTCTTTCACTTCATCTCCTTAAGTATCCACAAAAGACTGCCTAGCTATTATCAGTATTGACACCGGACTAATAAAAATGAAATATAAACCTAAATTACAGAGTGAAAATGATTAACCAAAAATTCGACTTTAAAAGTACTAAGGGAGAGAGAAAAGGGGAAGAAAGAGAGCGGAGGGGGGAGCGGGAAACTCAGAATACGTGCAAAGCACATAAGTGTGGGACAGGTGCAAGTAGAAAAAATTGTACTGCAGGCCCCCTCAAAGAGACTTCCAGTGAGCAGCACTTGAATAGACTGGATTGCAAACAGAGCAAACAAACGCCCATAAGAACGGCACAGAAGGGTTGATTTGAGAGAGAGAGAGAGAGAAGAGAGAGAGAGACGGATTGAGAGAGAGAGAGCAAGAGAGACGAGATGAGAGAGAGACGAGAGCGATGAGAGAGAGAGATGAGAAGAGAAGAAGACTGAGAGCGAGAGAGAGAGAGAGAGAGAGTGAGCGAGAAAGAGAGAGAGAGGAGAGAGAGAGAGAAAAAAAAAGAGCGAGAGATAGGAAATGTCAGTGAAACCTCAATAATCAACACCTGACTAAGCATATATAGCCATAAACCTGCAACATAAACACATAGGAGAACACAAATCGGTGGCTAACACGGTGCTGCAGCATGCTAAGACTGCTTGCTCAGACTCCATCTCATGGTCAGGTCCATACTTTGTAGAGGGTTCACTTGTCACCAACCTTGTAGGGTGGAGAGGTGACATTCAAACAGTAGTCTGTGTACTGATATGCATCATCCTTCACTTGATTGGTCTGCAAAATTAATACAATGTAAACTTTAGGAATAAAGGATTTTGGGTAGAGGGTTGCAATCTTTAAATCTCACTGATGTTGTGACTACTTCACAGCGACACTCCAGGCTTCACTAATGATTTTACTTTGATTCTACTTTGACTTTTGACTATTTTACTTGAGTTAAAGGTAAATTGTCTGATGATAACAATTATGTACAACACTGAGAACAGTGGGAAGAAAATATAAAGTAAGTTATAATGTTTTGTTTTTTTTTTTGTGTATGTGTGTGTGTGTGTTCATGTTGTGTGTGTGTGTGAGGTGTGCAGGCTAAGATGCAAAAGCCCATCGGTTTACAAAGCTGAAGTGTTGAGTTTGATTCCTGTCATGAGATGGAGTGTTGTGCTGTATGTGAGAAAAGGGGAAGGAAGAGATCTGGAGGATGAAAATGAGGTGCATTGGAAACTGTAGGATTCTGGAGGGGAGGGGGGCACAAAGGCCATGCCCCCTCCCCCCTTCAATGGAAAAATCGTGTAGTTTGGCCACCCACAAATATAAATTATATTATGTACTACATGTTCCATATGCTTTTTTTTTTATCTGGGACCATTTGCAATGCACATATACATAAGGTAAATATTTTGTGATGATGATGCATGGTTCGTTGTTTTAGCAGATTATTTATTACTATTTGTGCTACAAGGACTATACTATAAGTCTTACAACTATGCTAGAAAATTAGAAGAAATGTTTACTATATCAGAGTTTACGAAGATATCTTGTTGTAATTTGGTTTCCCCCCTAAAGGGCCTTCCCAGGCTAGCTGCACCTTGACCGACCCCCTAAAGAAAAGAAGAAAAAAAATTCTTAAGATCGCCCCTATGAATGGACAGGTGCAAATAGACTTCTGGCGGGCCACCCACAAAAGGAGTTTCAGGGAAACAGTGTTAGTGTAGACTAGACTAAACCGTAGTGTTAATGTTGATGACAATAATTGTAACAAGATGGGTAGAAATAACATGGAAAAATGTAAATAAGTTTGCCATGTTTGTTCATCATAGCAAAAAAATTTTACTCACAATTATGTCCACTGTAGAGGAAAGGATGTTAGGCAGTTGTATCATTTAATCATATTTTTCCCCTCGTTAGCCATATTATAATAAGTCTAATGATGCTCACAAGTTGAAGTTCCCAAAACTCGGCAACACCCAAAACCGGCTATGGTCTCCGGATTTTCCAAAAAACACGTGCAGAAACACCCAAAACCCTGGGAGTAGTAGCGGGCGGCCGCTGGGTGCACACACTAGGAAGCTTGCGTTTATGTCCGCCGATTTGTTGTTGTTATTGTTCAAGTGTGTGTTGTGACCTGATAGCGTTGTGTACACTGGTATTGTGACTTCTACGGTATGTTATTGGTATTATGGCTCCCAAACGTCTAGGAACACCATATGGTGGAAGTGAAAAGAAAAGGGAACAAGAACAATGTGTTAACTATTTCTGAGAGAAAATTGACCTTTTGAAGAAGTTGGATGCTTTTTTTCACCTTAATATATCTACGTTCCAAAAGTCGGAAAATTCCATTACTCGGCTCGGCGCTCGGTCACAGAGGTTGCCGAGTTGGGAACTTCAACACTGTACTTATATGTTTTTTTGTTAACGAATACTTTTACCTCCACCATGAATTAGGAATCCATTATATTTATCTAGCCAAACCAGCAAGCCAGCTGTGCCTGAAGACTGGAAAATGTAAAAAAATACCCAGTCTACGAGGATAAAGAAATAAGAATACAATGTAGTAATTATGGAAGATTAAGTTCGTCAAGTATACCATGATGGAGCATGGTTATATCTTCAATAAAAAGTCAAGTAAACAGAGAACGAGGTCAGTAAATGATTACATGCTACATGGAATTATAGCAGGCAGATTGACATGGATCGCCTTGATGGACCTTCAATTTGAGCGGTACTACGAGATAAACATAAGCAAATAAGAAGAGCGTAGCATTACTATGTCTAGTTGGATACAAAGATAGATAAACAAGATGAAAACACAAATACAGTATAGGCAGAAAAAGACACAGAACATATAGAGAGCACATAGGTACACAGACGAAGGTGTGTGAGAGACAGGTATAGCACATTGCAGTTGTTTTTTTCATCTTTATCCTTACGTGCCACCAAAGCTTATGTGGTGCGGGCAGTCTGAATGTTGAGGAAGCCGCGTTACTCCCGTATTACTTTCCACCCACACATGGAATCGTTTCTGATGCTGTGTTGAATGATGAAGTTGGGTTTCTCTTTTTCTATCAAGAGTTTCTCACAGCTCCTGGTCTGTCACCGATCACACTGATCAGGCCGGGCCAGCTCTGTCAAGAGGGAAAGTATGAAAAACAAAGTTGAAAAAAAAAAAATAATAATAATCAGGGAAGAGTCAAAAGCAAAATAGAAAGAGATAGAGGACTGATGTCAAGGGAATTCTATGTACTGAAAAGCATAGATGAGATGGTTTACCTGTACAAGTGAAATGGGCAAACGGGTACGTATCATGCCAATAACACTAACAATTGACTCAATTACCACTAGCTAAATTTTTTCTTAATTATCAAGAACATACTAAACAACAATGCAGCCTTTTACATAGATAGAGGTAAAGGCTTCATGAATTGAACATTGCCAGCATTGAGTTCGTGCAGCAAAGAAATATTGTTGCAATAGTAAATAAATACTGCAAAAAATGCTGGTATATAAAGTAAACATTCTTAGGTTGGAAAATCTCCCAAAAAGCTAAGGGCTTTGACTATATACCAAGTACAAAATGTTGATTTAAATGGCATGCATGCGAATATAAGGCCATGGCATAGACCCGGTTCTGACAGAAGTGCACTATAGGCAGCTCTAAATCCACACAGAAGGTTATAATCAATCATTTGATATACAATAATATTGTATTGAAGTGGCAAAATACTCTGCCTTTTGGAACATGATAGTGTAATGATAGCAGTGTCGGCCTGATGGTCTCTGTTACAATCATTTATGTTTTTTTGTGTAACAATGAGTGATATCAACACGTAAGGAAACATCAGTTTATGGAGTAATGACAAATGAAAACTTTACCATCATGTTAACAAGGGCCTGACGTTGACATACTAGATACATGAATGAAAAAATCTATCATTTTATACTGGAGTGTGATTATTTGATCTTGGTGCTTGTAACCTTGTGACTATTTGGTTGAAAGAAACCGTTAAAGGCTGAGAAAGTTTGTTTTGTATGTGGCTTTCATTGTACCTCAACTCATCATCATCATCATATTTACCTGGAGAAGGCCACGCCTGTCACTTACATGAACTGCCTCTCGCATACACAGAAACACAATGCACGTCCAGCAGCCCCGAGGCTCCGGTCACCAGCACACGAGATGCTGGATGGACATTGTTGCCTTGCAGGAGAACAGTATCACATCAGGGGGTGCAATCTATGACCAACAATACAACACATTAGATTCACAATAGTTCCATGCTACCAAACGCGCCAATACCTTCACATACACAAACTTAAAGCAGGCTGTGGAAATTATGCTTCAAGCTTTTCTTCTTCAAACATGAAAAGTTCTGAAACAGTTGTCACACTTGGTAGCCCTAGATGTGCCAGGGCAATGCATTTTTAAGCAAATCTTACTGGGCGACATTTCTTGGATATCCAGATGGGTGGAAGAGGCATAACTAACCTGCTAAAATGCAGCTTGGAAGATTCACCTTCCCCATTTTGTATGTGTGTGCCCCCCCCCCCCCCACTTCCATGTTTATGAATCTCCTGTCGGCACCACAAAAGTTCACAAACACAAACAATCAACGTTGAAGTAGATGGCACCGCAAGATGAAATATACATAAAAAAAAAAAAGAAAAATAAAAAAAAAAAGAATATATTATAACACAAGAGGTAAAGCCCTTATAAACTCGGCACGCTAGGGGCTCTGGCCCTTGCGAGTTATTCAAAATGACCGAGGTTATTCAATGTCCTCCTCTGATTACGAGTATAAAAAAAAAAAAAAAAAAAAAAAAAAGTCATACAGTACTGTAAAAGCATAAAAACTACACTTACCAATGCACGGGTAGCAGCAGGCATGTTGATTGTAGGTAATAGGAGAGGAGCCTGGGTAACATTGAGAAGATGTTAGGGGACCTCCATCCGCTTTTACAACTGGTATCACTTAATCACAATCTGGACGTATTGTAGTACAGTACTGTACCTGTACAAACTTCTTAATTTACATCACTTAAGCACTTAAATTACGCAACACTATACTTGTCCTTAAACTGTGAAAACCGCCCTTATCACTAATGTACAGAATAATTGTTTATGTCACTCGGTCAGTGCTGCTGTAGAAAATGTGAGTTGGCAGTATCAGGGGAGGTACTGTTCAGAAGCTGCGTAACCAGACTCACTACTTGTAGACGGCTGAGGTTCCCTCGGCGTGTGGCTTTGGTTTGAAGAAGGCTGAAATTTCGTTTGTTCTGGACTTGTACCCTGCCTCTTGATAACAGCAGTCTTATGTCTCTCATAGGTGAGTAGAAGCATCAAATTGGTGTTCCACCAACCCTCCAAAGCCTGTCCAGGTGAAAACCGAAGCTGAGACAATTTCATTGCTGGCTGGACTGGTCAGCTTCGTCATCACTGTCAGCTCAAAAGCAGCCTCCGCCCCTGCACAACACTAGCTGCATGTCTCCTCTTCTGTCTGATGAGGTAGCCAGAGCCCCAGCAATACTCTCCAGCACTCAACTATGTTCTCCCGGTGACTTCGGGCTCACCACCTTTAGCAGGTTGCAGTGAAATCTTCTAACCAAACCCAGTGAAGTCCACTTCTACTCAGTCCCCTTCAGCCAACTGTTCCATGCCAGTGCTCAGGGGTGGTGGACTTGAGCCCGTCCACGCCTCAGCCAGCAGTATACACAGTGTTGCGTAAGTGTCCTCTTTGAAATTTCGGCAAGCGACTGAGGCCCCCTTGTGTCTCGTCCTCTACCTCTTGTACACAAGGCACTCTCCAGTGCTTGTTTCTTAGTGTCGCGGGGGGGCAGGCCTGTCACTCCTTGGTCAATGGCTGGATTAGGGAGGTGGTGTTGGTGCACATAAACATTACTTAATTCTACCACCATGGGCCTCAGTCATCTGGGCTCGGATGTGCTGGGGCATTTGTCAAGTAGGAGGATGCCTCTTGACATTTCTCCATTTGTGATTGCCAACACAGTGTCCTGGAAATTAATAACAGCAGGCACCAACAAAATGGTGGAACCATTCACTGGTGAGTTCACGGTTTAACCAGGCCGAGAGGTGCCCCTGTAGATAAAAGGCAAGGTTACCCATAGTAACACGGGCAGCGTGCCCGTGGTGTTTTGCCTTACTTGCCTACAACCATGGTTTCAGCCTGTGCGACCCGTCAGCGTTTCCACAGCACATAATCGGATCCGATCCTTAGCTTAATTTCCCTCCCTGGAATGTGCCTCCTGCTTTGATGCCTGGGTTGTTGGCGGGCATAGACATCCAAAAAACGCCCACGTCTATCAGCGTTGTAGAGTTGGGAGAGAAGGAGGTCCAGATCCTGCATAATTTTCTCCAACTTTCTGACGGAAAGGCAACACCGATGCGTGATCAGACTAGCACTCTCTCCACCCACTTTTCGTTGGCTAGGCCTAGGCAGTGGCGACTCCGAAAGGTGAAGAGCCACCCCCCCCCCCACCCACAGACTAGCTTGAAAGTGGGTCACCTCGTAAGGCTTGGCCAAACATTAAAGCGGCGTTTTGGAGGTCAACCCCCCTTACAGTAACTCCAAATGCTCGTTCCTGCTTGTACCACTTGTACACGCGCATCCAGGGAGAGTTATTAACTGGCTAATTCTCTTCTTGGTAGTCTTGGAGGGTGCTCCGGATCCTCCAAAGTCAAGGGCCTGGGCACGAATCTCTCTTTTACGTTCTTGATATCATAGAATGTGCTGGATTTGATACAAACTCAGCACAATAGCACGCCATGGACGCACCTGCATCCATACTTGCCAGCACTTTCACCTCTCCTGCAGGCTCAGGCTCTTCAATTTATTCCCTTCCGCTGGAGACACCCTTGCTGATAGAGCTGACATCTTGATATACAGTACTGTAGAATGTAATCCTAAAACACGTAAAATAGGTGGCAAAAGTAAAGCAAAGGGTCAGCAGCTGCTGTATTCAAAAGCTTCTTAGCAACTCCTAAGTTTAAGAGTTCCTATAAGTTAGCTCGGGTGTTGCTGTGAGTTGCATAAGAGGACATAGCAAATCACAGCAAAACACCCGAGCAACTTATAGGAACTCTTAAACTTAGAGTTGCAGGAGATTTAGAGTTGGACAGAGACCTGCTGGAACCAGCGCGTAGGCTGCGCCGTGTTTTTGTGGTCAAGCAACGTCTTGGATTACGAATCCCAATCCATAACACTTGCTGGAAATGTGTGTTATATACTTTATGATATTGTTTGCAATGTTTTGCATTGATTATTAGTTCGGCTCCTACCAAGCTGTTGTTTTTGAAGCGCAAACCAATCCTTTTTCAATTTCGACAAAAAAACGGAATTCGTATCCAAGACGGTGCTTGGCACGACATAAACACGGCCAGCTGACAGCCTACACGCTGCTGCCCGGACCTTTGCACTTTACTTTGACAACTATTTTACGTGTTTTGGGATTACATCATCAGTACTGTATTTCAAGATGTCAGCCCATCACGCAAGGGTGTCTCCAGAGGAAGGGAATGAAATTGAGAGTCTGAGCCTGCAGAAAGGGGCAAAAGGACAAAAACACGACTTTCGCGACGACGATTTTTATACCGGAGTTGTAAGCAAAGAGATGCAGGTTATACATCAATCGCAGAGATACATTATTTTTTGCCGCTTCGGTTTAATGTTCACACAAAGAGGTTGTTTGAGGCATGATATGCGAAGTGAAAACCATGAGATGCAGTTTAGGTGAGGCGGTAGCAGATCTGTTAGCGTCACCCGAGTGGCATTTCCCCATGCGGTCCCCCTTTTCGGCAGGTTGGCGGCCCTCTACGACATGGCTGTAGCTCCGAAACTAATACAGGATTTCTGAAGTTGAATATCAATAACCTCATTGTGATTCCCCCAGTTACTTTTCTAAAAAAAAAAAAAAAAAAAAAAAAAAACCTGTTTCCTGCCATGCTGAGTGATATCAAATTCCTCCGGGTTATACAAGACCGACTATAAGGGTTTTACTGTATGACACACAAATCGCGTTTTCCCGACTAATAGGGGGGAGCACGGTCCGGGTCGGAACCGCAAAAAGTCCGGGAATCGCCAACAGTTCGATGCTTTTTTACATCACCAAGAACCTGGGCCAAGGGCACAACAAAAATGGGTTAACACCAAAGCCGCTTCGTTGGCAGTCCCTATAAAGAATAGACAGTAACGAGAATAAAATGTAAAAAACCCCACATTATCCACCCCTGGACGTTTATCCTACTCTAGTATTCCGTCCGGCAACCACCAATAGCAACTACCCCACCGCGGACTTTTACGTCCGATGAGCATGCTGCCACCTGGCGGGAGGCAGCAGGAAGTGTTCAATAGTCTCAGAGATGTTCCTGATTCGAGGCAGTGGGAGTCAGGGGACTGAGGAGGCTGTGCAGGGTGAACCGGAGTGTCGTGTGCCAAATGTAAACAATACGACCGCCAGCAGAGCAGCTGCCACAGGTGGGAGGTGCGGGGACACTGACAGTGATGACAAGAGACGCTCGGACCGCGGACTAACTTTGTCAAGTTTTTTACGAACAGGACCAGGACATTTCAACGTACACAAAACAAAAAAAAAAAAAAAAAAAAAAAAAATCTGGGGCTGACATATCCCGGACCTAGGATTTTGTCCGGCAAATCCGATATCCGGAAATGGAGCTTGCGGAATCGAGAGGTTGGTCATATATCAATCAATCAATCACTGGGGGCCATACGTCGGGGGGCGCGTCGCCTCGCCCACCCTACGACGCCACTCCCGGGGGTCACCACGAAGCGCGATGTTCCCATGACAGGCTCACTTCCAATACAAGAGCTCTCGATAAAAGAAATATCAACTTGCCCCAGCCACGAGGCCTTGTGGGCGCCCCCTGCGCTCCTCCACGCTGGATTGTCTCTTACAGATAAAACCCGATGGGGATCCAGGACGGTTCAGGGGTAGCGTGCCACATGCCCATATAGCCGAAGTGGCGCTGACGGACTATGCATGTACAGGCCTCGATTCAGTCTCACGGTGCAATCGTGATTTGACACGTAAATACTCCCCATCGAACCCCCATGATTTCTGCGAAGACACTATTACCAAAGGCATTGATTCGTCTCTTCACGTCACCATTTAGTGCATGATATCCCAACCATAGAGTAAGACAGGGAGCACAAGCGATTTAGATCCGGTCTTTAGCGTCCTCCTGCACAGGTACCGACAACGCCAAATACTCCGCTGGAGCGAGTCCATAACACCGTGGGCTAGCCAATCCGCCGTAAGAATTATTTGACGTGACCCGCCGTAATTTATGGACTGCGCTACCAAGGTATGTAATAAAAACTTTCCAAGATCTCAATGCCTCGCCACACGCCATGGACAGACTTATGCTTCATCTAGTAAGTCTCCAAACACCTTGACCTTGGTCTTTACCAGGAGACCTCAAGTCCCAAAGGCTTTGCCTCCTCGTGCAGGACCACTCGAGAGCCATCACCCAGCACCTCCAGCGATCAGCCAAGATTACTGCATCCTCGGCAAAAACAAGATCAGTGATCTTTGTGTTGCCGACGGGATGCTCCACCATCACTTTGATCTACAACCTGTCCAATACCCAGTCCATACATGTGTTGAAAATGATGGGTAAGGACGGCACCTTGCCTCACTCCGTATTCCACAGGAAGAAGCTGGATACACCTGCCCCACACTTAACATGCACTCTCAGTCCCAGAATACAGACCAGTATAAAACCAATGTCCTGCAGGAATCACCGAAGTCGCAGAAAGATACCCAGAGTGACGCACCGATTTTTCCCCTTGGGTGGAGAGGTGCCACAAAAGTAGCTGTATATATGCATCATCCCACTTGATTGTCTGCAAATTAATAAATGTAACTTTAAAAATAAAGGTTTTTGGGTAGGGGGGTTGCAATCTTTAAATCTCACTGATGTGTGACCTACTTCTACAGCTGACACTCCAGGCTTCACTAATGTTTTTACTTTGATTTACTTTGACTTTTACTATTTTTACTTGAGTTAAAGGTAAATTGTCTGATGATAACAATTATGTACAACACTGAGAACAGTGGGAAGAAATTTAAAGTAAGTTATAATTTTTTTTTTTTTTTGTTTTGTGTGGTGTGTGTGTGTGTGGGGTTGCAAGGCTAAGATGCAAAAGCCTCATCGGTTACAAAGCTGGAAGTGTGATTTTGTTTCCCCTGTTCAATGAGATGGAGTGTTGTGCTGTATGTGAAAAAAGGGGAAGGAAGAGGACGGAGGATGAAAATGAGGTGCATGGCACTGTAGGATTCTGGAGGGGAGGGGGGCACAAAGGCCATTGCCCCCCTCCCCCCTTAATGGAAAAATCGTGTATTTTGGGCCCACCCACAAAATTAAAAAATTATATTATGTACTACATTTTTCCATATGCTTTTTTTTTTATCTGGGACCATTTGCATGCACATATACAAAAGGGTAAATATTTTGTGATGCTGATGCACTGGTTCGTTGTTTTAGCAGATTATTTATTACTATTTGTGCTACAAGGATATACTATAAGTCTACAACTATGCTAGAAAATTTAGAAATGTTTACTATACAGAGTTTACGAAGCTATCTTGTAATTTGGTTCCCCCCTAAAGCTCTTCCCGGCTATCTGGCACCTTGCCCGACCCCCTAAAAGAAAAAAAAAAAAAATTTTTAAAGATCTGCCCCTATGAATGGACAGGTGCAAATAGACTTCTGGCGGGCCACCCACATAAAGGAGTTTCGGGGAACAGGTGTTAGTGTGACTAGACTAAACCGTAGTGTTAATGTTATGACAATAATTGTAACAAGACTGGGTAGAAATAACATGGAAGAAATGTAAATAAGTTTTTCCATGTTTTTTTCATCATAGCAAAAACTACAATTATGTCCACTGAGAGGAAATGGATGTTGGCAGTTGTATCATTTAAATTCATATTTTTCCCTCGTTAGCCATATTATAATAAGTCTAATGATGCTACAGGGTTTAAGTTCCCAAAAATCGGCAACACCCAAAACTCGGCTATGGTTCCGGATTTTCCAAACACGGCAGAACACCCAAAACCCTGGGGTAGTAGCCCGGGGCGGCCGCTGGGTGCCACCACACTAGGCGCTTGGTTTTCCCGCCGATTTGTTTGTTGTTATTGTTCAGTGGTGTTGTGACTGTAGAGTTGTGTACACTGGTTATTTGTGTACTTCTACAGGTATTTATTGGTATTATGGCTCCCAAAAGTCCAGGAACACCTATGGTGGAAGTGAAAAGAAAAGGAAGAACAATGTGTTAACTATTTCTGAGAAAATTGACCTTTTTAAGAAGTTGGATGCTTTTTTTCCCCTTAATATATCTACGTTCCAAAAGTCGGAAAATTCCATTACTCGGCTCGGCGCTGGTCCCGAGGTTGCCGAGTTTGGGAAATTCAACCTGTACTTATATGTTTTTTGTTAATGATACTTTCTACCTCCACTATGAATAGTGAATCCATTATATTTTTCTAGCAAACAGCAAACCCGCTGTGCCTGAAGACTGGTAAAATGTAAAAAATATCCCAGTCTAGAGGATAAAGAAATAAGAATAAATGTAGTAATTATGGAAGATTAAGTTCGTCAAGTATACCAAAGATGGAGCATGTTTATCTCTTATCAAGTAACAACAGAACGAGGTCAGTAAAAGATTACATGTACTGGAATTATAGCAGGCAGATTGACATGGATCGCCTTGAGGGCCCTTCCCAATTTGAGGGTATAGAGAAACATAAGAAATAAGAAGAGCGACATACTATTTTCTAGTTGGAAAAAGATAGATAACAAGATGAAACACAAATACAGTATGGCAAAAAAGAAAACAGACAATAGAGGCCATAGGTACACAGACGAGGAGAGACAGGTATAGCACATCAGTTTTTTTTTCCATTTTTACCCTTACGTGCCACAAAGCAGTGGGCGGCAGTCTGAAGTTGAGGAGCCGCGTCCCCCGTTTATTTCCCCCCACACAGGGAATCGTTCGTCGTTTTGAATGATGAAGTTGGGTTTCTCTTTTTCTATCAAGAGTTCACAGCCCCCCGGGTCTTCAGATCACATTTGATCAGGCCCGGGCCACTCTGTCAAGAGGGAAAGTATAAAAAAAACAAAGTTGAAAAAAAAAAAAAATATAATCAGGGAAGTCAAAAGCAAAATAGAAAGAGATAGAGGACTGAGTAAGGGGAATTTCTATGTACTAAAAAACATAATGAGATGGTTTACCTGTACAAGTGAAAGGGGAAAGGGTTTACTTATCATCCCAATAACACAAAAATTGTTTTAATACCACTAGCTAATTTTTTTTTAAATTTATAAAGAACATACTAAACAACAATGCAGCTTTTACATAGATAGAGTAAAGTTTCATGAATTGAACTTGCCAGCATTGATTTCGTGCAGAAAAGAAAATTTTTGCAATAGTAAAAAATACTGAAAAAATGCTGGTATAAAAAGTAACTTCTGGGTTTTGGAAAATCTCCCAAAAAGCAAGGGTTTGATTTTATACCAAGCAAAATGTTGTTTTAATGGCAGGGCAGGGCGAATATAAGGCCATGGCATAGCCGGTTGACAGAAGGGGCACTATAGGCAGCTCTAAACCCACAGAAGGTTATAATCAATCTTTTGATATACATAATATTGAAATTGAAGTGCAAAATACTCTCCCTTTTTTTGGAAATGATAGCAGTGTGGCCCTTTAGGGTCTTGTTACATATTTATGTTTTTTTGTGTAACAATGAGTGATATCAACAAAAAGGAAAACATCATTTATGATAATGAAAAATGAAATTTTTCCATCATTTTTTAAAAAGGGCCCTGCTTTGACATACTAGATCTGAATGAAAAAATCTATCTTTTATCTGGATTTTGGGTTATTTGTCTGGTGCTTGTAACCTTGTGACTTTTTGGTTTTGAAAAAACCTTTAAAAGGCGGGGAGAAAGTTGTTTGTTGTGGTTTTTCATTGTACTCACTCTCTCTCTCATATTTACCGGGAGAAGGCCAGCCTGTCCTACAGACCTGCCCCTCCATCACAAAAACACATGCCTCCAGCAGCCCCGAGGCCCGGTCACCAGCACCGAATCTGGATGGACATTGTTCCTGCAGGAGAACAGTATCACTCGGGGGGTGCAATTTTTGCAACAATAAAACAATAATTCACAATGTTCCATGCTCCCAAAACGCCCAATTTCACATACACAAACTTAAAAGCGGGCTGGGAAATTATGTTAAAGGGGCTTTTCTTCTTCAAACTGAAAAGTTCTAAAACTTTTGTCCCCCTTGGTAGCCCTAGATGTGCCAGGGAAATGCTTTTTTTAAGCAAATCTTACTGGGCGACTTTTTTGGGATATCCAATGGGTAAAAGGGCATAACTACCTGCAAAAATGCAGTTTGGGAAAGATTCCCCTTTCCCCCATTTTGTTGTTTGTCCCCCCCCCCCCCCCCCCCCCCTTCCATGTTTATGAATCTCCTGTGGCACCACAAAAGTTCAAAAACACAAACAATCAACGTGAAAGAGGGCACCGCAAGATAAAATAACATAAAAAAAAAAAAAAAAAAAAAAAAAAAAAGAATTTATATTATTAAAAGAGTAAACCCCTTTAAAAAATCGGCACGTGGGGGCTCGGCCCTTCCCGAGTTTTTCAAAATGCCGAGTTATTAAATGTCCCCTCTGATAGAAAAAAAAAAAAAAAAAAAAAAAAAAAAAAAGTCATACAGACTGTAAAAGCTAAAAACTCATTTACCAATGCACGGGTAGCAGCAGGCATGTATAAGGAAAGGGGGACCTTTGGTAACATTAGAAGATGTTAGGGGACTCATCCCTTTTAAACACGGGTATCATTTTAATAAAAAATCTGACTTATTGTATACAGTACTGTACCTGTACAACTTAATTTAATCACTTAAGCACTTAATTCGCAACACTATACTTGTCCTTAAACTGTAAAAACCCCCTTTAAATATAATGTACAAAAATTTTTTATGTCACTGGGGGTCAGTGCTGCTGGAAAAATGTGAGTTGGCAGATCGGGGGAGGTACTTTTCAGAAGCTGCAACCAACTCACACTTGTAAGGCTGAGGTTCCCTGGCGTGTGGCTTTGGTTTGAAAAGGGCTAAAATTTTTTCGTTTTTTTCTGCTTGTACCCTCCCTCTTGAAAACGTTTTCTTATGTCTCTCATGGGTTTGGTAAAAGCATAAAAATTGGTGTTCCCCCAAACCCCTCCAAAGCCTGTCCCGGTGAAAACGAAGCTGAGACAATTTCATGTGGCTGGTGGTCATTTGTCATACGTCAGTTTCAAAGCAGCCTCCCCCCCCCTGCACAACACTAGCTGCAGTCCTCTTCTGTTGATGAGGACCCCAGAGCCCCAGCATACTCTCCACCCCACTCAACTATGTTTCCCGGTGACTTGGGCTCACCCCCTTTAGCATTTTGCAGTGAAATCTTCAAAACCAAAACCGTGAAGTCCACTTCTACTTCAGTCCCCTTCGCAATTTGTTCCATCCCTTGTCAGGGGGGTGGACTTGGCCCTTTCCACCCTCAGCCCATTTATACACAGTGTTGCGTAATTTGTCCTTTGAAATTCGCAAGCGACGAGCCCCCTTGGTCCTCGCCCCTTACCTCTTTCCCACAAGGCACCCCTCCGGTTTTGTTTCTTAGTGTCGCGCAGGCCTTCACCCTTGGCCATGGGCGGTTAGGGGGTGGTGTTGGGGGGCATAAACATTACTTAATTCTACCACCATGGGGCCCCCATCATCTGGGTCGGATGTGTGGGGCATTTTTCAAGTAGGAGGATGCCCTTTTACATTTTCCCCTTGTGATTCCAACACAGTTTTTTGGAAATTAATAACAGCAGGGCCCAAAAAAATTTTGGGGGAAATTCACTGGGAGTTCACGTTTAAAACCCGGCCGAGAGGTCCCCCGTAGATAAAGGCAGGGTTTCCCCCAGTAACACGGGCAGCGGCCCGTGGTGTTTTTTCCCTTGCCTACAACCATGGGGTTTTGCCTGTGCGACCCGTCAGCGTTTCCACAGCACATAATGGATCCGATCCTTAGCTAATTTCCCCCCCCCGGAATGTGCCTTTTCCCGCTTTAAAGCCTGGGTGTTGGCGGGCAAGACCCCAAAAAAGCCCCGTCTTCAGCGTTGTAGAGTTGGGAGAGGGAGGCCAGATCCCCCATAATTTTCTCCAATTTTTGACGGAAAGGCACCCCCGTGCTGATAGACTAGCCTCCTCCAACCCCCCTTTTCGTTGGTAGGCAGGGGGGCGACCCGAAAAGTGAAAGCCACCCCCACCCTTTAAATTTTGGGCACCTTTAAAGGCTTGGCCAAAATTTAAAACGGCGTTTTGGAGGTCAACCCCCCCTTACAGAAAACCAAAAAGCTCGTTCCTGCTTGTACCCTTGTACACGCGTCCAGGGAGAGTTTTAACTGGGTTTAAACCCCTTCTTGGTAGTCTTTTGGGGTGCTTGGATCCTCCAAAGTAAGGGCCTGGGCACGAATCTTTTCTTTTACTTTTTGATATCATAGAATGTGCTGGATTTGATACAACTCAGCACAATAGCACGCATGGACGCACCTGCCCATCTTGCCCGCACTTTCACCTTTTTCCCGCAGGCTCAGGGTCTTCAATTTATTCCCTTCCGCTGGAGACACCCTTTTGATAACTGACTCTTGATATACGTACTGTAGATGTAACCTAAAACCGTAAAATAGGTGGGAAAAAAAAACAAAGGGGCAGCGCTTTCTGTATTTAAAAGCTTCTTAGCAAAAACCTAAATTTAAAAGTTCCTAAAGTTACTCGGGTTTGCTGTGAGTTTCTAAAGCATAGCAAATCACAGCAACACCCGAGCAAATTTAGGAACTCTTTAAAATTAGAGTTTTCAGGAGTTTTGAGTTGGACAGAGACCTGCTGGAAACCCCGCGTAGGCTGCGCCGTGTTTTTTTTTTTCCCAAACACCCTCTTGGATTTCGAATCCCAAACCATAACACTTGCTGAATGTTGTTATATACTTTTGATATTGTTTCAATGTTTTGCATTTATTATTATTTTGGGTCCTACCAAGTGTTGTTTTTGAAGCGCAACCAATCCTTTTTCAAAATTTGACAAAAAACGGAATTGTATCCAAAACGGTGCTTGGACACATAAACACGGCCACGCACCCCACACCTGCTTCCCGACCTTTTTCTTTACTTTTCACCCCATTTTAAGTGTTTTGGGATTTAACATCAGTACTGTATTTCAAATTCAGCCCATCACGCAAGGGTGTTCCCAGGAAGGGAATGAAATTGAGAGTTGACCTGCAGGGAAAGGGGCAAAAAGGGCAAAAACACGACTTTTTGCGACGCGATATCCGAGTGTAAGCAAAGAGATGCGTTTTAAAATCAATTGCCGAGATACATTATTTTTTTCCGCTTCGTTTTAAATTTTACACAAAAAGGTTTTGAGGGGATGAATGCGGTGAAAACCATGAGAGCGTTTAGGGAGGGGGGGAGAGGGGGTTAGGTCACCCCCAGTATTTCCATTTCGTCCCCCTTTTCGGCAGGTTGGGGGCCCTCTACGCTGGCTGTAGCTCCAAACTAATACAGGGGTTTTTATTTTAAAATAACTCATTTTGATTTCCCCCCAGTTTTTCTTTTTTAAAAAAAAAAAAAAAAAAAAAAAATGTCCTTTCCATGCCGAGTTTTTATCAAATTCCCCCGGGTTATACAAGCCGATTTTAAGGGTTTTACTGTTACAACAAATCCGTTTTCCCGGGCTAAAAGGGGGGGCACGGGCCGGGGGAACCGCAAAAAATCCGGGGAAACGCAACAGTTCGATGTTTTTTACTCACAAAAAACTGGCCAAGGGCACAACAAAAATGGGTAACACAAAGCCGCTTTTGCAGTTCCCCATAAAAAACAGTAAGAGAATAAAAAGTAAAAAACCCCCCCCATTATCCACCCCCGGACGTTTTTCCCCACTCTAGTATTTCGTCCGGCAACCCCAAACAACTACCCCACCGCACTTTTACGTCCGTGAGCATGCTGCCCCCTGGCGGGAGGCACAGAAAATGTTCAAAAGTCTCAGAGTGTTCCTGATTCGGGCAGTGGGAGTCAGGGGACTAGGAGGCTGTGCAGGGGGAACCGGAGGTCGTGTGCCCAAAAGAAACAATACGACCCCCAAAAGCGCTGCCACAGGTGGGGGGGCCCGGGACACTGACCCCGTGATGACAAGAGCGCTCGGACCGCCCGGGCAACTTTGTCAATTTACGAACAGGACCAGGCATTTCAACTAAAAAAAAAAAAAAAAAAAAAAAAAAAAAAAAAAAAAAAAAAAAAAAAAAAAAAAAAAAAAAAAAAAAAACGGGGGCATATCCCCGGCCTCGGATTTTTTTTTGGGAAATCCGTACCGGGGAAACGAGGGTTTGGGTATAATCAATCAAAATAATTGGGGCAAGCGGGGGGGGCCGCCTCCCCACCCTGAGCCACTCCCGGGGGTCCCAGGCGGTTCCCCTACGGCCCTTTTTCCATACCAAGGCCTCGGGCAGAAAAATTAAAAGCCCCAGCCACGGCCTTTGGGCCCCCCTTTTGGGCCTTCCAAAACTGGGTTGTCTCTTACGTCAAACCATGGGAAAGGGGTATTTCAGGGTAGGGGGCCCCACCCATTTGCCGGTTTTTGGCGACGGGACAGCAAATACCTGACAGTTCACGGGGGCCCAAACCCGTTTAAGAATTAGCGTACCCCTATTTTGCGGAAAAATTTATAAAAACTTTGATTCGCTCCAAGTACATTTTGTTCCATGTCTCAAACCATGGTAAAAAGGGATCACAAGCGATTGAAGATCCGGATCTTTGTCCTCCTGCACAGGTACCGACAACGCCAAATACTCCCGCTGAGCGAGTCCATAACACCGTGGCTATGCCAATCCGCCGTAAGACTTCTTTGACGTGACCCGCCGTCATTATGGACTGCGCTATCAAGGTATGTAAAACTTTCGAAGATCTCAATGTCCTCGCCACACGCATGAACAGACTGTACTGCTTCATCTAGTAAGTCTCCAAACACCTGGACCTTGGTCTTGAGCCAGGAGACCTCAAGTCCCAAAGGCTTTGCCTCCTCGTGCAGCGCCTCGAGAGCCATCACCAGACCTCCAGCGACTCAGCAAAGATTACTGCATCATCGGCAAAAACAAGATCAGTGATCTTTGTGTTGCCGACGGATGCTCCACAATCACTTTGATCTACAACCTTGTCCAATACCCAGTCCATACATGTGTTGAAAAGTGATGGGGGCAAGGACGCACCCTTGCCTCACTCCTGTATTCACAGGAAAGAAGCTGGATACACCTGCCCCACACTTCACAGCACTCTCAGTCCCAGAATACAGACCAGTTATCAAACCAATAGTCCTTGCAGGAATCCCTCGAAGTCGCAGAAGATCCCAGAGTGACTCACGATGCACTGAGTCAAACGCCTTCTTGAGATCAACATAGGCTGCAAGCATCCCTGTCGAAACTCACGTCGGCGTTCCCAGGACACGAAGCGCTAGGATACGGTCCGTTGTTGACTTACCAGCGTAATACATATAATATATATATATAATATAATATATATATATATATAATATATATATATATATATATATATATATATATATATAATATATAATTATATATATATATATATATACTATATGTATGGATCACCTGAAGATCCGTCACCCCAGAATGTCCACCTGAAGATCCGTCACCCCAGGATATCCCACCTGAAGAACCTCACCCCAGGATATCCCACCTGAAGATCCGTCACCCAGCCCACAGTGAATGTAATATATAAAATTAGGATGAGAAATATATTCCTTTGTGGTTATGCATCTTTTTGTGAAAGTTTAAAGAAAAAATAAGAGTAATATACAGTGTTCCGAAATACAAAATACATTATCACTTTACTCAGTATTCCAATTTACAGTAATTTATTTTGTGGATTTATACTTCAGGGAGTCTTTTGTTTGGCATTTCCACAGAAACCATCCTTCGATCTGGAGTATTTTGTCCATTCATCTAGTTATCACAAGTAACACATTTAACTTCACGCTTTAAAAGTCTGTTTTGTTGAAGCCACCAAATAACTTTAGTAGAATCATCACACAACAGTGGTAGCTAGGACGCTATAGTTTTGGAAGGTATGCGTGCCATGGACCACTGACTCCTATGACTTAATTTTTTTTAGCCCACTTACTTTTATATAGTCCTCTTACCTGACTGGAGCTAGGGTCCTGACTCCTCCCTTTTACCCATTTGACCTAACCTCACTTGGAAGGTGAAGTCAGGTCAGGTCTTGACCCCACCTGAAGAACTGTCACCCCAGGTGTTGCCACCTGAAGAACCGTCAACCCAGGATATCCTACCTGAAGAACCATCACCCTGCCAAACTCTGGGGTGACGGATCTTCAGGTGATCCGTATATATATATATATATATATATATATATATATATATATTATATATATATATATATATATATATAATATATATATATATATATATATAAATAAAGACTATATGCAGTAATACGAATGCACCTGGATCTTGCACACACAGAAATGATGAGCCATTGCATCCATGAAGGATTTTAGAACATAAGAACATAAGAAAAGTAAGGAAGCTAACAAGAGGCCGTGAGACCTACACGAGGTAGTTCCTGTAATGAATATTACATAATATAATGTAATTAAGTTTCTGTAATGAATATAATGAATTTTATGAATAAATATCTTGTCGCCTAGTTTAGATATGTTCTTACTGGGCGACAGTTTTTCATCACCAGGAGACCTTTTGGTCACCCAGTTATGTTAAAAAATGCACTGCCTCATATAGATAATTAGATAATCTCCAGTAGGAAAAGCATCACATAGTGCCGACCGGGGGAATTTGGTCCTTCCAACGGACCGGTTCTATTCGGACCGCCATCTTTGCTTTGGTGTTTGTTTCAATATAAATAAGAGTGTAACAGTTTTGAATATCCCATTAGTTAAACAACCATTTTAACATTTTCTAGTATTAATATGAATATAAATATCGATATGTAACTGAACCCAGAAACCAAAATAGAAAATGAGTAAAATGACAGCAAAAAAAAGTTGCGGCAAAGTTTGTTTAACAAAATCAGCTGATTGGCGAACTTTCATGGGATTCCAAATACGAGACGAGTACATTCTTGTAAATAACGTTATTATGTTTTCCTCTATTTAACATGAAAATATAAAAAACTCTATTTTGTCTCATTTTCGTTGATCAATGCCTTTTTGGGTCCGTATTTACCCCGGTGACAAAAACCCGGGGAAATTGGGACCCATTTAAACTACCCCTCACGGCATATGGGGTGGGATTAACTGCTTTTTTCACTTGTTTTTTTTTTTTTTCAGATTGTTGAAAGCTAATATGGAATTTGTTTAGGGTGCTGGTAAATTTAAAATTTAAGGTAAATTTTTACTCAAGGACCAAATTTTTCACACAATTGGGGGAAGATTTTTGTTTACCTTAAGGGTACGGTAAATGTGCATTTCAACCAATTTCCTATAAACCAATACCTACTGACTAATGGGGGGTATGCCCCCCATACCTCCCTGCAGTTAACAACCTAACATGGGGTTGTTACGTAAAACCAAAGGGATTATTTTAAAATTAGGACCGAAATTCCCCACACAATTGGGAGTGTGGGGCGTTTTCCTTTTTTAATTCTAGGAACTTTTTTTATATGAGTTTTTCCCTTGAAATATTACTTTGAAGATAATGACATGTTCATGGGAAGCGAGGGCCAAGGTTTACGTGCGCCTGACTCTTTTTTCCCCTTGTTCCTGATCGCCTCTGTTCTTCCCTTGCCGGGACACTTTTTAATGCAGATTTTTACATTAGTTTGGAGGTTAAAACGTGTGTTAGGTTGGTTAGTGAGTCAAAAAGGGGGGTTTTGGTTAGTTTAATTTTCATATCTCCTATACCTTGGGTCTCCTTCCTATTAAAAAAAATCTTATTCTCCCAAAAAAGTGCTTTGTGACGGAAGCTATGAGGAATGTTTTCCTAGAATCCAATAAGGGAAACAGAAACCCTTCTCCCAAAGTGTAGGGAGTTCTGGCCCTAGTGTAAAAATTACTAAATTAAATAACATCTTTGAAAATTATAAAAAAAAACTAACATAGACCTAGAAAAAGAAGAAAGACTAGGAACCAAAGACTGGGAACCCAACGTTGCGGTTGGGCTCTTTTCCCCTAAACCGAGAAATTTTAAGAACAGCTCAAATTTTGATAGTGTCCCATGGGAAAGGAATTTTTACTTTTTTTTTTTTTTT